>SEYY01021828.1:0-20000 GCA_009176605.1 Armadillidium nasatum
AGAATTTAAAAAGATCATTAAAAAAGAATTAGTTAACAAGATGGATTTTAGAGTGGATATCCCTGAAGAGAGGTCTGAAATGAATGAACAGTTACAACCACATATGACATCAACACCAGAACAACAACAAAGACAAGAACAGGAAAGAGGAATGAATAGTCGCCAGTATTCAAGTAGAGCTGGAACAAGTCAGCATTATACACCAGGACGACAATATACACCACCACCTGAACACATGATGGATAGTCACTACTATTATCGAAGAAGGCTAGTCCCACCACCCTTGAAATATTCACTAGAAGAGGGACATGATTTTGAAAGATTTTTACAAGATTTCGAAACATACTGCGATAATACCTATCCGGAAGTAGTAAATACATGGAGTCGCGTCCTGGGTAAATATTTAGAAGGAAGTTTACTGGATTCTTTTAATAACATCGATGGCGGAAGAATTCCTTACTATTTGGTTAAAGAAAAACTCAGAAAAATTGTTCATCAGGCTTCTCGAAATAAGGATAAAATAGCAGAAAAATATTGGAGTGCAAAAAGAGAGAAAAACGAAACTATTATGAATTTTTCTATGAGATTAGATCGACTGGCAGAAGCAGCTGTGATAGATACACGACAAGAGTTATTTAATGAAATGAAGAAAATAAAAATACTAGAAGGACTTAGCGGAGAATCAGCTGGGAAAGTAAAATTTGCTGCATTGTCGGAACCAAGAATTAGTATAGATAGGATAATCGAGATAGCCGACAATGTAGAGATGTGCTTTAGTAGTAATCAGCCTGATAAGAAAGAAGAAAGAAAAAGAAATTAAAGGCAGTGGAAATGCCCTGTTCGTGGCAATAGCCATATTCTTATTTAATGATGAAAAAGCTCACAAGATTCTCCGTGAGCGTGCGGTCAATGAAGTGAGAAATAATTTGAAAACCTATGGGTTAATGGACACTAAACAAACTAGACAGAATCTGAACCGAATGAATATCTCAGGTACTATGGTCAGCTCTGAGATTGTGGAAGCTTGTGCCCGTATATACGATATCCAAGTTAAAATATATCATGCTAAAGACCAATGGGTGTCATATAATGATAAAGGTACTAGGATATGTCATCTCTTAAGTATACACGGCGTTCATTTTAATTTATTGGAGAAGAATACATCTGAAGAAAGAGTAACAAGCTGTGTTGACGAAATAAATTTGTTTGTCTCAGATTTTGAAGAGGCGGAAATTCTGAAAGAGATCGTCTTATTCGAGATTGAAGATGCGAGGAAGAGAGTGAAGGAAATACTGAGGAAGACATAGTTGATTCAGAAAGCTTGAATTCTCATGATATAACGATTGAGTCTACGGTGGGATCAAAACCAGAGGAAACCGAAGAATTGCCAAGTAGAAGATCTACATTAAAATATACAAGATTCAAGGATGAAGAACAACTAGTCAGAAGAAATTCGAAAAAAGGACAGATTGAGGATAAGCGTGTTTACAAGAGTTAAGACAAATTTTACAAGAAAATAATACAGTTCAAGAACAAACTCAAAAGACTCAAAGAGAAAAATTATTTAAAGAGATATATAAGATATTTGAAAAATGTACATGAAATAGATGGAATTTTGTATTACGAGGAAACTGGGAAAAGATGTTCCACTCATAGGGTATAATGATTTAAAAGATTTAATCATTGACTATCATAAGACTCATTATCATCCGGGAAGAGATAAAATGATAAAGAAAATACAAGAAATTACCTGGAGTCCAAATATTCGCAACATCTGCGAACAAGTCACCCGAATATGTATAAAATGTCAACAGAGAAAATTATTACCAGCTCGACAACAAAGACCACCAACTTGGAAAGTACAAGCCAGAAAACCTTTTGATGTGGTCGCCATAGATCTTATGGAAATGCCAAAAACAAAAATAGGACAGAAATATATCTTTGTTGCTGTTGACATGTACTCAAAGTGGACATCTGCTGTGGCTATACCAGATAAAACAGCAACTATGGTACTAACAGCATTTAAAAGTATGATTGCAACCTTTTTAAAAGATCTTCTGGAAGTGCAATCAGACAACGGAAAAGAATTTACTAATCATCTGTTTGAAGAGTTCCTCAAAACTAAAGAAATTAAGCATCGTTGTACTGTAGCCAATATGCCACAAACTAACGGCCTCGTAGAAAGAGTGAACCAAACATTGTTAAATATGTTTAGAATGATAGATAACTTAGAAGAATGGGATGAACATCTACCTGACGTTGTGGCTGTATACAACCACACATATCACAGAGAATTAGGAAAGACACCAGCTGCAATATTTCTCAACAATGTTGAAAAGAATCAAGTAAATGACAAGACTTGGGGAAAGACACAACAAGATTATGAACCCTACAAGTTAGATGAATTAGTCCTCAAGAAAAATATTCTTAAGGGTCACAATGTAGAAAATAAACTAGCTAAGAAATTCCATGGTCCATATAAAGTAGTTAAAACATATGAGAACGGGGTGATGTACGACCTTCAACATCAGTATAGAAATACTATATTATATAAAATACATCACAAACATTTAAAAAAGTGGTATGAAACTCCTGAAGAATTAAAAAAGGTTAATCAAGAAAATGATTTAGAGACAAAAGAGTAATACATCCCAACCTGATTTTGAGGGGTTTACAGAAGAACATCAAACCATGTTTAAAATAAACTGGGAAAAGGTGTTCCAATATAATATTCATCTACAACATAATGTAGATCTAAATCAAGATTCAAAAGACCAAATGGCAAGTCACGAAGCTGAAAGACGAATACCTTATAATAATGCCACTTATAATATGGAGCCGTGGATTCAAGAAGAATTAGAATTCAATAGACCCAGTCGAGGAATTCCCATTATAGATGCAAGAACTTCAAGAGTATGGAAGGATCTGGTAGAATTAGAACGAAACAGTACGGTATCGAATTTGTCTTTTGATTTTTCGGGATTCTGATGGTAAGGTAATAGAATGTCAATAGTAAGGTAAGAAAATCAAAATTGAGTTATGATTTTAGTTTTGTAAGAGATAATATATTGGATTGTTTAAGTAATCAATTTATATGCTTGTTTTAATAATGATTTCAGATGAGGAATGCTGTGTCAACGAACTTTTTAATTTTAGAATCGATGCTGTTTATTTTAGCTCATGTTAAAAGAAGTTAGTTTTATGTTTATGATATGTTTAAAAATTTTATCAGGTTTACAGAAATTGTTGGAGATTATGTTCCAGAAGAGTATTTAATTAGTACATTTAATGTAATTAATCCCTGTTTTAAATGAATTTATTGTTTTTGTAGATCATGAATTGGGGAACCAAGAGAGTTGTTGTAATTGGAGACAGTCGGGTTGCCGAACTGCAGAACACCGCAGACGGTTGGAAACCGAAACATCTGGTACGTTACAGCACTCCAGGAATGACTATGAAAGAGGCCCTAAACAAGGTGGACAAAGTGTTAGAAGATAATGTAGTGGAGGACCAAGAACCTATAGACATAATAGTGATCATGTGTTTACATTGTGAACTCACCAAATTAATAGAGTGGAAAAATTCAGGTTGTAAAATAATGGTTCCGAATAATCAGTTAGATTTGGATGCATTGATTGAGCCAATTAAAGTTAAAATTTTGGACTGGAAGGATAGGTATGCTTATTGCCAGATTATAATTACCGTCCCATTTATCCCAAATTTTGGAATATATAACCGTAACAAACTATACAAAAAATTAGATCCCACCCAAGTCAAATTATTATATCCATATCGATGTAGTCTCAGTTTTAATCGACAAATGAGAGATCTTATAAGTAGATTCTTTAATCAATGGGATAAAAAACTAACTCCAAGACCTTTAGCTCTCACCCGAATGGAATATTTCAATACGGTAAACAGGTATAATCATGGTAAAAATACAGTTAGACCTTTTCAAGGTTCCACCAAGGATGGCCTACATTTTCTAGGAGCCACAGTGGGCAAATGGTGGAAATTACTCAAGCAACATCATGAGTACCTAAATAAACAACCAGGGAAGTCCTATCGTGCCATCGAAGAATCAACACTTGTGAGAACAGGCTTGGAACAACAAATGGCCCAGTTAAGAGTTAGACCCCAAAGGTCAACAGGAGGACGACCGGACAAGCGATATCATCAAAGGACAAGTTTAGAACCTCAAGAAACCCCTAGGAGATCACACTATCATACAACTGGCCGGTATAGAGGAGAAAACAACAGATGCACTAATTTGGAACAGGCAGGACCTTCAAGACCTTACAATGCTAGACCCAGAAGAGTTGATGATCTCAGAATCAAGATTCAGAATCGACAAAACCAAAGCCATTGTAACATGCAAAGTGTACAGACACATTTCGGTACGGGCCGCACCATGACAATAGAAACTAGAACATTTTACAGAAAAGTTCATAAAAGATTTTAGCCATCCTGGTCTCTTAAACTCTCATGGCCAAAAACTGAGAAGCGTGTAGTAGGCCTCCTGAAGAAAAATCGTTTTAAAATTATGGTGATAGGTATTGTGGTGTTGGTTTTTATGATAATTTAAGAAATGAGCAATATATGTTAAGTGAAGTATTTAATAAGAAAGAAAAAGAAATATAATAAAAGATAAGTAAATCGATAAGAAGAGAAAGAAAAAATTAGACATGAAAGAAACGAAGAAAAAGTAACAGAAACAATAAGTAAATCAGGTCTAGCATGAACGCAAAGTTAGGGCTACAAATTTAAACTCTCAGAAAATTATGAAATTTGAAAAAATCAAGAGAAAGGCAAGTTAAGCATAATATGTATTTCTTCGTGAATTAAGAAAATAACATGAAAAAGATGAGAATAAATAAAGGAATTAATAAACATAAGGATTAAGAAAATTATACGAAGTTCAAATCAAGATGGCGCTTAAGATTTCGAAAATAAAACAACAAACAGAGTCCGTTACCAAGTTGCCAGAAAAGAAAAAGAAGAGAAAAGAAAAAGAAAGAGAACCTGAATTTTGACAACTCGCTAAAAATAAAACTTCCTGATTGGTTGATCTTAAAAAAATGACAACCTATGATAGTTGTCAGAATTCATAATTTGAAAATTTTGAAAGAAGTAGTCATTCTGATTTTGGTTCTGAAATCGAAAAGTTCTTTGCTCCGTAAACGAATTTTATATAGTAATATTTTATATTGATAAAGGTGATAATATTCTTAAGATTACTGATATTTTACGAATAAGAGTTGATTTATTCACAGACCTCTTTCGAGGAATTAAGGTTAAAGGTAACTTATTTTAGAAAATTTACAGAACTCTTTCGAGTATTTGATATTAGAGTGTTAAATATACAGACCTCTTTCGAGGAATTAAGGTTAAAGGTAACTTATTTTAGAAAATTTACAGAACTCTTTCGAGTATTTGATATTAGAGTGTTAAATATACAGACCTCTTTCGAGGAATTAAGGTTAAAGGTAACTTATGTTAAACCTTACAGAACTCTTTCGAGTATTTGATATTAGGTTGAATATTAGAATATACAGACCTCTTTCGAGGACCAATTGATATACTTGGGCATATTTACCGTGTGTTTATTTTTGATTTAAAACTCAAGAAATACGAGTTTAATTAAGATATTTGTACAAATTGTTGAAAGAATAATTAATGTCAGAGGATATTCATTTTATATAGTAACTGTAAATATATTTAAAGTAAACCAGATTAATTGCTTTATACTTTTATAAACTTTTGTTTTTGTTTAAGTAAACCATTTTGGTTTAAATTGTTCCTTTTTGAAGTATATGCTTTGCATTAGATTATACCATAATTAAGTTAAAGATTTTTGGTTTTGTTTTGGACCTGTGTAAACTTTATGGTTAGTTATAGATAACGAATTTTATTCGATTAAGAGAAGTTAAAATATACTTTATATTGTAGGTAGATTATTTGTAAGATAACGAGTGATTTATTAAATTGTCATCGCCAATTGACCTAAATTAGTAATATTTAATAATCCTTTAACTTAGTATTAAAACTGAATAGAACTTAGACAATATTTTAATAAATATTGTTGATTCAAATTAAAAACAACTCTGAACTATTTTAAGTGGTTTAATCTTATTCTAAAACGAAACAGAACTTAGAAAATATTTTAATAAATATTATTGATATAAATTAAAAACAACTTTGAAATATTTTAAACAGTTTGCTATTGTATTAAAACGAAACAGAACTTAGAAAATCTTTTAATAAATATTATTGATATAAATTAAAAACAACTTTGAAATATTTTAAACAGTTTGCTATTGTATTAAAACGAAACAGAACTTAGAAAATATTTTAATAAATATTATTGATATAAATTAAAAACAACTTTGAAATATTTTAAACAGTTTGCTATTGTATTAAAACGAAACAAGACTTAGAAAATATTTTAATAAATATTTTTAATACAACTTGATTAAAACTCTGAAATAATTTTCATCATTTACTGTTATTATAGCATTCGTTCAGGACTTAGAAAATATTTTAATAAATATTTTTAATACAACTTGATGAAAACTCTGAGATAATTTTCACCGTTTACTGTTATTATAACATTCGCTCAGGACTTAGAAAATATTTTAATAAATATTTTTAATACAACTTGATGAAAACTCCGAGTTAATTTTCACAGTTTACTGGTATTATAGCATCCACTAAAGACTTAGAAAATATTTTAATAAATATTTTACTATATTCACACTTAACTTGAAACAATTTCGCACGGTTAATCTTGACATAACATCAATTCGAAACATTAAACAACAGTTTAATAAACATTATTATAGTATCGAACTACATAAGTGTTGGTGAATGCTATATGATAATATCGGAAGGTATAAGTTTATAGTAAGTAGGAAAATAAAACCCTCTTTTATTAATTAAAATAAGGTTATAAAGAATATAACATAACAAAACGATTGTTTATTATATAATAATAAATAATAAGTCAGAAATTCATTCTCTAATATCAACATAGTTCACATCAAGTAGATGAACGACCTTTAATCTGAAAAGATAATAAATCATTAGAAACCTTGAATAATAGTAATGGAAACACAACGCAATTTCTGAAATATTTGTTGTAGTTGGTCCTTATTATAACATAAATAGAATTGATAACTACGACAATATGACCTTTGAAACTTTGGTCAAAAATGTCAATTTTCAGAGAGTAGTCCGAGGTCAAAATACAAATATCTCGGCTTCTATGGCACTTAGAAGCATCGTGTAAAGACCATTTAAAAGATCTTGAATAGCGGTACAACATTTATTTAGATGATTTTGACCTCGGAGGTCAAATAAAAAATTTGACCTATACCTTGACCTTGAAAAAAAACCTCCTCTTCGATTTTTTTCAAACTTTGCTGAATTATTGTTATATATGTATATTTTAATTTTTTAATGAATTATTTTTGGTTTTGGCTTGGTTTAGAAAATATAAGCAATTTAATAAGTACAAATATCACATTTTTCACTTTTTTGCGATTTTTATCTCATTCAATGTATAGTTCCAACATTTCCATTTCTCTTTCTCTCTCACATATATATATATATATAATATATATATATATATATATATATATATATATATATATATATATATATATATATATATATATATATATATATATATATTATATGTATAAGGGGCTGGCTGCTGCCGAGTATATTTTTCTCGTTTCAGATTGCATGGAGTATTCTCTGAGGAATATAGTCTTACCTGCTTGTTGCTTTGCTGTTATGCTGTTTGATTTTGACTGTGCTTGGGATCCACAATATTAATAAGCATGTGCCATGTCCTAGACTGGAGAGCGTGAAGGGAGATTGATGTTAACATGTTTATTGTTTAGATACGTTAATGTTATTCTTCTATGTTAAATTTATTTTTAATTATTATTATTTATTGAGTGCACTTGTGCTAATGAAAAGTCTTATGAGCTATTGTTCCCATTTCGGGCAATAATTAAAAACAGGTTATTCTTATTCAAACAGGTTGTTATTCTCAAGAAGGCATATTACTCCTTTCAAGAGTAGGTTATATTCTTTGTGTTTTTATTATTATTTTAATTCATTATATATTTTTAGATCATTTAAACTAAGGTGAGGCACTGGGGTAATTATTTATAATTCTCACAGGTGCCGGTCTAGGGCCTTATTGCCTAGTGCTAATCTGGAGTTATAATCTCTATACCTATCAGGTAGAAAATATAGATAAGAGACCTTAATGGTTTATGAGATTATCATATATTTTTTTTTATATAAAATTTTAATATTTAATATTCACTTTGGGAAAAGAAAATATGTCAGTAGTGTGATAAATTTCACAGTAAAACGCTTTCCACTTTCAAATCTTTGGTTGTTTTAAGCCATTACTCTTTTTTTTTCTTTATTTTGTGTATATAAAGAGGCTATCTTGTGTACTGTGAACTATAGATAATTTTATGTGAACATTGTAAGTGTAAGATCAATATTATATATATATATATATATTATATATATATATATATATATATATATATATATATATATTATATATATATATATATATATATATATATATATATATATATATATTCCCCATGCAATCTGAAACGAGAAAAATATACTCGGCAGCAGCCAGCCCTACAATATATATATATATATATATATATATATATATATATATATATATATATATATATATATATATATATATATATATATATATATATATGATGAGAGAGAAAGAGAAATGGAAATGTTGGAACTATACATTGAATGAGATAAAAATCGCAAAAAAGTGAAAAATGTGATATTTGTACTTATTAAATTGCTTATATTTTCTAAACCAAGCCAAAACCAAAAATAATTCATTGAAAAAATTAAAATATACATATATAACAATAATTCAGCAAAGTTTGAAAAAAATCGAAGAGGAGGTTTTTTTTCAAGGTCAAGGTCAAGGTCACCAATAGGTCAAATTTTTTATTTGACCTCCGAGGTCAAAATCATCTAAATAAATGTTGTACCGCTATTCAAGATCTTTTAAATGGTCTTTACACGATGCTTCTAAGTGCCATAGAAGCCGAGATATTGTATTTTGACCTCGGACTACTCTCTGAAAATTGACATTTTTGACCAAAGTTTCAAAGGTCATATCTTCTGAACCGTATGAGCTAGAGACCTGCAATAAACGCCATTCATATTTTCTCAACAAGATCTAGTGTGCCACTTTTTATACAAATCGAAAGGGGTCAGGGTTTTTGTTGAAGTGACTTGGAATTATGAGAATAAGAAGTTTATATGTAAACTGTATTGTAGTATTGTGCACAAGTTTGGATCACTCATAGAAATGCTGAAAAGATATCAATGCAGAGTAACAAGGATGATTTCTAGCTTTGAAAGACTGAGGGAGTTGGGAATGTTTTCTGTAGAACGACAAGATCTTAGAGGGGATACGATGCAAGTTATGATGATACTGAGATTAACAAGTTCTTTGTAGTAGACCATAGAAGGGAGACCAAGGGGTATGATTAGAAAGTTAGAAAGAATTATGAAATCTTGATTTAAGTAAATACCCATTCAGTAATAGAGTTGTTAATATTTGGAATCAGGGCTGGGGAGCCAGAGCTGGAAGCCGAAGAATTTTGATGGAGCTGGAGCCCAAAAAAGGAGGCAGCTCCAGCTCTGAATGTTTTCTGCTATCATATTAGCATTCATTATTTTTTCTTATTCATTTTCTTAAATTTTTATTGAAATTCATTACTTCTCGCTTTGAATTGTGAAAAATTTTCTGTCCATTAATACAGTAATCAGTAATACTGAAGGCATACATCAATATGCAATAATTATAATTTTCTTTAAAATTGAATTTTTAAGTAGCATTTTCACAATGAAAAACAGACAATGTAATAAGTCATCAATATCGAAATATTTAAAGAAAAAGTGAAATTGAAGAAAATATTTTGCTTTGTCATCTGTGGATTGAAAATAAACACTAAAACATCTAATTTAAAATGCCATTTGCAGAGGCAACATCTTAAAATCTTTAAAGTAGTAGAAGAAAACCAAAGGAAGGTTACACCAGTTACCCAAAATACTACATGTATACAACCTTCTATTTCAAGATTTGTAACAAGTCAAAAGATGATTGTATCTATGACAGCTTAATAATGAAGTACTACTTGCTGCAATCTATATTGATCCTATGTACCGGATTATGCTGAATGATGTATAGCTCAGTAGAGGAAAGATAGCATTGATTAATATAGTAATTTGAATGGAACAATATAATGCTTCAAAACAATTAGCAACTCAAAAAAAGAAGGAAGTGAAAAATGCCAAGCACTTAATGTAGTTAATGAACTTAATGTAAACCTACCTTCAACTTAATCCCCTTTAAATTTTGAGAATGAAGTAGCTTATGAAGAGTTCTGTGATCTGAAAGCCGAACGCCTAAGACTGAAGAAAAAATAGAAAGTAAACAAGGATCTTCTATTGCTAAATTTGTCTGTCATGAAGAAAATAGATGGATCATCAAAGCTTAAAGGCGATTCCACATTACCCAAAAATAATTTGAATGTTGCTTATACAGTAACTTCAATGCCAACAACATAAGTTAGAATAATTCAATCAGACTTACGAGCCTCAATGAAAGAGGATCAAATTGAAGTCATACTGTTTCTTAAATTCATTTTGAAAAAAAATTTTAAATTAATTTTTTTTTTTTGATGAAGAGTATATTTTGTTATAAATTTGGTTGTATTGATTAATTTGGTCTCTATTTTTACCAGTGTTTAATTTAAATACAAGTTACAAATAATACTATAGAGCAGCGGTTCCCAACCTGGGGTACGCGTACCCCTGGGGGTACGCCTGCTATCGATTGGGGGTACTCAAAAAATATATGGATTAATTAAAAAGAATGTAAAAGGAAAAAATTAATAGAATATAGATTACAGAATATCAAATTACGAAATTAAATTATTGTTCTTTATATATATATATATATATATATATATATATATATATATATATATATATATATATATATATATATATATATATATATATATATATATATATATATATATATATATATATATATATATATGGATTTGTGTGTGTACGAAAGGGTACGGAACATTATGAAGGGGTACGCAAGGAAAAAAAGGTTGGGAACCGCTGCTATAGAGCATTAAATATTACATTTAATATCTGTATTTGGAAGGTAGTATAATTAATAATCTGAAAATGAATGCTTTCTGTAATTAGTATCTTACTTATTCTTAATATTAATTTTTCTCATTGTGAATTATACAGTGATTTAATAAATACTTATTATTATTATGCCCCTTTAATAATCACAGTGGGGGGGGTGAATTCTCACATTAAACATGAATGGAAATGAGTCTTTTGCATAAAACAACTAACTATGTAACTATTGGATATGTTGAAATGATAAACATAGATCAATTTATTTTTGTCATTATAAAGTGTGCCACAGAAAACTGTTGTTTGTCATTAACAGTATATCATAATTTTTATACTTTGCTTTTTTTTCTTTTATTTTTAAATCTTCTGCAGACTGTCATTTTTTATTGTAATTAGATTTGTATTTTCAGATATTGTGACAGCAGTAACCTTGAATATTACATTTTCATTTTATTTACAAAAAGGCATTTTAATTTACTTTAACCACTGACAAGATAAATTGGAAGTCAACTACAAATTATACTTAAAGGTATGTTCTGTTGCTTTTTAATAGTTAAAACATTGCTATCATAAAAATTCAAGGTTCATCAAGATAGCTTGACCAAACAAATTATTCAGCAGTATTAAACACAGTAATTACACCAATAAATGAATATTACAGCAAAGGTTTCATATAAAATTTTATTTTAATTTAACTTTTTAGTTTATATTTAAATTAATTTTTCCTTCTAAACTGCATTTTCAATTGTCATTATGGTGGCATTGAATTTAATTCTATAAGTGGATTTTGCTTTTACTCCATGTATTAATTTCATTTTATATATATATATATATATATATATATATATATATATATATATATATATATATATATATATATATATATATATATATATATATATATATATATATATATATATATATATATATATATATATACAAGCTTAATATTAGAAAATGCATATTTTTGTTCTTAACATCTTCCAAGCAATTTTTTCATTATAGATTCTAAAAGCCTATCATTTACAATAAGATATATGGCAAACCTAGATTTGTCTTAGATTTTGAAGAGCATTTACCAGCAATTCTTACCCAAAGTAAGGAGAATCTATTTAGGCGCATGGTGTATGTGTGTGTGTGTCCATGTCATTTTTTTCATAACAAGGCATCAACTTAATAGTTATGGCATTTCCCATGCCTAAAACATTTAATTTTTTTTTTTTTTTTTTACCAATTTTATTTTTATACCAAACAACGTTACATTATATATATATATATATATATATATATATATATATATATATATATATATATATATATATATATATATATATATATATATATATATATATATATATATATATATATATATATATATATATATATATATATATATATATATATATATATATATATATGAGTACACTTACTATACGATCGTGAGTGGGATATTGATTTTTTATTTTTAAATGTAATATACCAGTTTAATTCAGTCACCACACGTCAATTCATCAATTTTGCCATGCAAATTTTCTTCCATCCTCAAGTAGAGTGTACCGTCTTCACGACCTTCAGACTAAGGTTTCTTCTCCCTTCTCTTAAGGAAAACCATTGAGTCCCAATCTTTATACAGATTTATATACCTATCTTTTTATTGTATGTGGTCGACGATTCCTCTCTTGTGTGCAATCGAATCGGACACTACCAATTCGATTTAGGTATAAACTATGCTATATTTTAATGGTTTAGATTCGAATCCTTTTTTCGACTTTAACTCCTCTGAAACTTCTTTAAAAAGGGAATCTTGATGTCCATATAGAGCTCTTGTAGAAAACTTTTTGAGGATTTTACCCTATTTATAGGAGATCTTTTAATTATAACTATACGCGAAACTTCATATTTGCATGCTTCGAATTGTTATTAGACCTTAGAATTTTGGATATTTCTTTGTAACATGTCATATGTTCCCTCATACACCGATTGGTTGGTTCCCCCAGGAGCTATAAGGTATTTTACACTATCTTTTTTTTTTTTTTTATCAGTTTCTCATTGTTCCAGAAGGCTGACGCATGATATACCAGTCGACTCATTTCCGATATGCTTCACGCTATGACATAGGCTATAGTTACAGTGGATGCGTATTCGGAAGAAGTTTCATTTTGACAAACGCTTTATTTTATTTTATTTTTACATTTATTTTCTGAGAAGTTCAGAATATGTTGACAAATACCAAATAAGCTCATTCGAATGAGTTTTTGTCATTCACGCCAGTTTAAATTTTTCCTATAAATTCTATGTATTCATAAATATTTTATATTGTGTTTAATTCCATTGAGAATGTAGTAAAACGTCTGAAACTTAATTTGAAAAAAAAACAGTCATCAGAATAAAACTTCTTCCGAACATGCATTATTGTAGCCATAGCTTTACATCCTGAAAGCAATTTTCTGTCGGAGTTTGATGAAACTGATTATGATCTGGAGGGAGAAATAAAAGTGGGAACTGAAGACCCTCTAGTTACGATGTTTCTCAACACCCCTCACTCTCCAAATCCACCCCTCATTTTAAATTTTAACCCAAGGTGAAGATTTTGTTAAGTTACTACATTAAAAGGTTAGATCAAGTATTCCACCGCCAACAAGATGGTTAGATGCCAGAAATTCGAGAAATATTGTGGAGGGGAACGAGATATTTACGCTAATTGGGGAAATGAGTTCCGTCTACCATGCAAAAACCCTCCTTGTTTCAATAGTTGAAACTTTTCTACAGCTCTTTTTTCTTGCCAAATGTCGATCATTGCTCTTCGAGAAAACTCCTGGAGCGTTGTGTCGTATACATATTTGTTAGACTATAGGCAAAACAGTTCCTCAGATGGAAAGCAATCAGTGAACACCAATTTTGCATAACTGCCTTATTGTTACATATTCTCTTCTCCTTTGCAACCTTGATCTTCTCGTCTTCATTCTCTTACCCACTTTCTAGACCATCTCAAAATGTAGTCTTCGTTTGTCTTCAGTTTACAACTCTCACTGCTGCAGTAAAATGCCCACTCTCCTCTCCCAGCTTGCCCTCTACCACTTCATTACACAAAATTCCCCCAATATCTTAATCTCACATCTCAATAAAAAAAAAAATGTTACCTCAATACTCAGTGTCAAGCACAATATTGTTTATAGATTCAAAAAATTGTTCAATAGAAAATTGATTGAAAAACCATTTCCTCTTTGTGGTCCACAGTTTTTGTTACACCTCTTTAAACAACCCAAAAATAATCGTCACATATATTTACCGACCGGGTTTTACCTGTCGGGATTAATTGCAAATTATATTTATTAATGGTGGATTAAATCAAGCGAAATATAAGAAAATTAAAATTTTAATTCCATTATTCCTTCGTTACGTATTGGGTGGGGCAAAATGAATGCAACATAAAAGAGGAAACAAACAATTCATTCACTTAAATCACTATTCACTATCAGAATCTTCTTGAATATTTACATAAGTTTTAGAATTTGGGGGAGTGAAATGTTCAGGAACTGAGAGTAGTGACGTTGAATATCTTACTGCTCCAAGATTGTATTTAAAAACAGTAACATTTCTACATTCTTTGGCCATAGTTTGATTCTATCTTTTTAAATTGATTTCCTTATTTTGAATTCTCTTTCACTGACGCTGGAGGTTGCTGGTGGGCACAAATCTTCTCTTGCTAGTGTGGGGGGATCATTCTTGTTTGCCTTCCAAAAGGAAAGAGAGTCATCGTTGATGTTATTTTTTTTCATTTTCATATATTTATTCAACTCAGTCAGAGTCAGAGCAGATTCGGTTAAATCCGGACATAGTCCTTTATTGGCTTCTGAATCATTGGAGTCTGCAAGGACAAAGTCCCACGAAGACGAGAATTCAGAAAATTTAGGTTCCTGAAAATTTTCATTACTTGGAAGTTTTTAAAACTTAATTTACTCTCACCAACATTTTAATGATGAAACTAGTACTATTATCTTTTATATTTACCTCATTAGACTGCAATGGACATATTTTCATATAATCCTCAGTATTGAAATTGAAGTTTTATTATATAAAATCTGTAATTTTCTGAATTTTTTTTTTTGTTGAAAAAAATGCATATAATCATTAATTTAAGTGAATGTTGGCTATTCTACTTCTCCCATATAAGTAAATTAATCTCGGTTAAAATTATATATAATTTTCTTACCATAAAATTTCAGTGCTTTTGACCTTTACAAATTTTATGCAAACCAGGTCGGTCCCTAGCTTACATACGATAACATGAGATAAATCTCTGATATGCAAATTGATGAAGGAAAGAAATATTGGCTTATTACTCCATGTCGTCCTAGAGACTATCTTGACTCTTTCCAATATTTAGTTGAATGTAGATTATATCACTTAACAAGTTAACAGTTAATCCACTTTTGCGAATGAACCATGATATTCTGGAAATGAAGTATTAAAATTGGAGGCGATTTGTTTGTGAGGAAGCATACAACACCACATGAAAAACTGAAAAACGGACTTTTTCATGAAACTTCAAATTTTTTGCTTACATGAAATTACCCCCTTAATTTAGTGCCACCTGATCATACTTATAACACCTGTTTCGCAGTTCTGATTCTCTTATCCACATCCTTCATGACTTAAGTGAGAATCGTATCGTAATCTTGTGTACTCTGAGGACATCAGTGATGTTATCAATATTCTATAGACAGTAAAATTCATCCTTTTTGTGGGTGACCTATCCTGTTATGTAATTGGAATCAAAATTTCTTAATTAGAACATTAACTTGTTTATAACATCGCTGAATGATGTTATTCTTTTAACTTTTACTTTCTCCTCATAGGAGAACTTCCATACTCTGCAGACCAAAGGAGAGTAATGTCAATTACCAAATCCCCTCTGTAAGTTTAATTTAATTGGCTTCGAAAGTAAAACAACGAGCGCATCATATTTCTTGGAACAACCTTGCACGATCGTCTTACCTACTTTCATTCATCATATTAAAATTCTTGAAACGAGGAAGTTTTCACAGTTCTCTCAACCCAATTGCGTCAACATCGAAATCATAAATCACTTGCAACTCTTCATTGCTCTAGTTCGCTCTCACTTCAAAGTCTTCATTGTCTAGTTTGCTCTCACTTGAAACTCTTCATTGCTCGAGCTCTCAATCACTTGAATTATGATTGTATAATTTAAGGTCAAATATAACCACAATGTGTTTTCTGTTTGCATTCAATCCAAAATGAAACAGTTTAGATTGCCATTGGAATCATTCAATTTCTCGTACGGTGAGTGAGGATATAGTAGCGAATTCCATTCCTTTTTCTTTTGGGAAGAATATATGTTGTGCAACACATACCTTCTTAATTATTGTTTATTTCCCTAAAATGGTCAAGATATTCCAAATTCAAAAGCCAGAAAGAACATTATAAAATAAAAAAAATTAAAAAAAAAATAAAAATAAAAAATACTGAACTGAAAAGTAAAGAGTAAGATTGAAAATTTTAATCGATTTATAGTGCCTTCCCTAAAAGATTCGAATAAAGGAAATATAAAGAATATTTGCCCTTTATTTATATTAGTATTTAAAATGGAGAAAGCTTATAGAATAATTAAATTTTTTTTCTTCATAGTTTCAAATATATTTTTCAGCGTTAAAAGTTAAAATTAAGAAAAATAGAAAATTGATTTTATTCATTAAGAAGCTCAACATTTTGTAAGAAAAATTGTACAGAAAAACAAATAGGTCACGTCTGATTGACTTTTTACCAATATTTTCTTCAATGGCTTTGCTAATTTTATCTTTTGTTATTGCCATTTCCCTTTTCGCTTTACTTACATCGGTCTCTCACCACAAGAAGCTTCATCCCAGGAATTGGTCTGAAGCCTGAACACTTCAGGCTTGATTATTAGAGTCACCTTATATTCACACTATCTATATTGTAATCCTTAGAAACTCATTGATGGGCACAGGTGGAAGGGAATAAAACTTATGAAATTCTCAGAGTTTTAGGTCCTCGAGCTAACGTGCTATTCGCTTTCTAGTGTATTTGCAAGAGCTTTTTGCCACAAGAAAGGTTCATCGCAGGCGTTTATCTGAAGCCTGGCCACTTCCTGCTTGATTGTAGAAATCTCCTTACTTTCATGCTATCCTTTTACAATCCCTAGTAACCATTGATTATTACAGAAACAAGGGAAGAAAATTTATATATCTCATGGAAGGAAACGGATTTACAATAATTAAAACACTATAGAATTTTGGTTTCTTCCTTCCTTTTTTCCAGAGGATATTATATAAAATCTATTGCCTTTCATCTGTGTTCATCATTGGATTTTTAGAGACTGATTATCTTTTTCATCTCTTCAATTTTCTGCTTTTATTATTAAATTACATCCTTATTACCTCTACTTTAAATGTTCTTATCACTGGTGATGTTATTTTTAAACATATGTTAATGGGAAAGTCAGCAGTATTTGCTAACTAGATACAGTAAACTGTTTTGCAGCTAGTTTTTTTTTTCTCTTTTTTTAAGTTAAAGGAAGGGAGAGTTTATTATATCTGGATTAATATTCAGTTTGTTAGTAATATCACTAAGTGACAAGTAATGATTGAATGTTAATTTTGCATTTTGTTTCCAAACCCTTAGAAAATGAAGAGATTCCGACATCCTGATAATGTAGAAGAAGAACCACTTTCAAAACGGATTAACAATCTTCACCTAGACAACCCATTTCCTTCCCCTCATTCGTCTCCCGAACCAATAGAGTCAGTTTCAGATACAATCGGCCTCTTGCCTCATCATCCTCATTCAGTAAGCTCTGCCGCATACTACGATTCATTTAACAATAATAATGTTACCTTGCTAAAAAACGCACATTTAGTGAACAATATAATTTTGCCCTCCGATTGCGATATGATAGAAGAGAGGGAATTTCCAGAGTCTCTCTCTGTTGCGTATCCAGATATAAATCCAACGAATAATCATTTTTATTATAATTTTAATAAGGTTTTACATTCACTTCATTTAGAGAGGTTACGACGCCAAGGAAAAATTTAGTTTAGATTCTCTTTTTATATTTTGTTTATTTGCGAGGATTCGTATTCAAATTTTGATCCTTTTTTTAAATAGTATTTTTGCATGATTAATTTTAGCTTCTTTGTGATGTACGAGTTCCATCAAAACGTACGAGATGTAAACCTCCAAAAAATGATGGTGTCTTAGATCAAAGGGCTTTTTTAAATAGATACTATATAAGCTCCTCATGTTTAATATATATATATATATATATATATATATATATATATATATATATATATATATATATATATATATATATATATATATATATATATATATATATATATATATATATATATATATATATATATATATATATATATATATATATATATATATATATATATATATATATATATATATATATATATATATATATATATATATATATATATATATATATATATATATATATATATATATATATATATATATATATATATATATATATATATATATATATATATATATATATATATATATATATATATATATATATATATATATATATATATATATATATATATATATATATATATATATATATATATATATATATATATATATATATATAATCGAAATAGGTTAAAAAAACTTTTTTATTTTTTAAACATTATATTTTGAAATTAATATAAACATTTACATCATTCTTGATATATACATTTATTGTGTTAATATTGCAAGTATAATAACAATTGAGCAAAATATTTCTGCTTTTTTAAATGACAACTGATGGTATAGAAATGTTAAACTATAACGGGTTTTTCATATTATTATATTGAACGATAGGCTTAAATTCAATAAATTTTTTTTATATTAATTAGATGTTACATTAACCTTAATCTGATTGTATAAGCCTGAATAAGTAATTAGGTGAAAGTTATCTACTTTAGTTTGTTTTTTGTTTATTTTTGTTTTTTTACAAAGAGTTTTAAGCTGTTATTTGGTCTACATTTGAACACAACAATTAAGGCAGATCGTTATTTATTTTTTTATTTTTGCATCACTGTACATAAATTTACAAAGTCAACAAAGCGTGAGTTAAAAAAAAAAAATTCTGAATAAATAATGAGGGGGTTTAATCGGTGAAATGAAATAATGAAAGTTTTGATTAAGATGATGCACGAAAAAAATGAAATGAAAACTTAAAACTAGAGAGACATCTAAAACTATGAAGACGTTGAGAGTTCTTCAATTCCTTGTACTAGAATGTCTTCTGCTAAAAATGAAGGTACTGATTGGAGATCGTCTTTTGATAATGTGCATTCTCCGTCCCAATGCGCTTTACCCACACTGTGAGACTGAAATCGAGAATATAAATTGGTAAAATACAAAGTCTCGAGAAAATGTTATATACCAAAATAGTTAATAATATCATTATCTATAATAGTAATGTCAATAATATTGGATCATATCAACAATAAAAATACTAGATAGCTTATTATTATTTTATTAATTATTATTATTATTATAATTATTATTATTATTATAGGGGTAAAGAACTTTATTAGTACTACTTACCATAGAAACATCTCGTGTCCATTCGGATTTGCATTCGCCGTCACATAAGGGACATGGTCTTGTTAATGAGTATCCACCGCATTCTAAACAATCCAAAGATACATGGTTGTCACCCCAACTGACCCCACAACTGA
>SEYY01021828.1:47500-62500 GCA_009176605.1 Armadillidium nasatum
TTCTTTTAATTGCTCTTTTTTAATAATATTAAAAATGACAAATGACTGTCCTCTTGTGAAAAGAGAAAGAGATCGGACGATATTTTAAGTTGTAGAGTTTGTTTATTTGCTTTAGAGTAAATATAATTAATTTATATTAATTTTCTAATAATTAAATTCTTTGTCATTAAAAAAATTTTGTTTTTCAATCAATTTTATTCACTTTAATAACCTGAAGAGAGAGAGAAAGAAAAAATAAGAAGAGAATTAAAAGGAAATTTACAAATACCCTTTTTATAAAAAAGTGAACTTGGCGCCAACTTTTGTTTTTTTTCTCCTTCTCCGCAAAAGGAACCGAAAAAATTTCGCAACACTTTCCTACCTGCGAAGAGGCTGAACACCGACTGAACGGACTGAGGCTGAATGCTGAGAAAGTTGTCTGGCTGCCTGTAATTGAATGTTGGCGAACCAGACAGCGAGACCATTCTCAAAGATGATGCACGAGAAAAACACTTCAAAATGAACTCTCATTTTGACAATGAAGAGAAGAAGGAAATATGTTTGTGTTTGTGATGCAAAGATCATTATTAGCACTAATGCATTAACAACTGATAACAATTGTTTAATTAGTGTTTTTCCAAGCTTTACTATTCTTTTTAATCCGAAGGTTAAATTATAAAAATACAATTGCTAATTTATCTTTTAAACACAAGCATTATATAAAGAAACATAAATATATATTTTTACGAGTTAAATGCTCTAAATGATAAAATCTTAAATTTTATTTTAATTTTTCAATGAAAATGGCTAAATAGAAAGTTGAATCCATTTGATTAACGATGAATACGTAATCGTAGTCTTATTTTTTTACGTCACATATAACGATAAGAGTTTAAAAGATAAGAATCATGTCGCCACTTAATCACTGTCACTTAAGAATTTAAAAAAAAAAAAAACAAAGACAATAAAAGAAATAGTTTTCTTTTATTTTTTTTGTGATCAAATAATTATGACCTCTTAATAATTAGCGCTCCAAGCCTTCCATATATATTAACACAATAAACCTTTTCAAGAATTTTTATTTCCTGAAACCTACGAATTATTTTATTTATATCTTTTTTTTTGTTTGTGGGCAGCTCATGTCCGGGGCAAAATCCTTCCTTGTCTCTTCCTTTCCAGACGATTCAACTCGCTCTTAGAGCAAAATAAATATTACCAAACCTTTTAAGTTTTCGCAAAGTCACTTCCGTTTTTCACTTACCACGAATAAAAAAGAAATATTTAATGACATAAGATGTCGTGTGACAGAGAAATTTGCCCATGCCAAATATAGAGTACATATCATTTTAACTTTGGACGCCAATTTCCTCATTATAATTAGATAGGACTTCATGCATTTAATGTCATAATACCTATACAGTTTATATATATATATATATATATATATATATATATATATATATATATATATATATATATATATATATATATATATATATATATATATATATATATATATATATATATATATATGGATCGGATGACAATATTTTCTCATTTGCCGATGCGGATGCGGATACGGATGCAAATGTCTAATTTTGATGAAGTGCAAATGCGGATGTAGAACTTTCTTCAAGTGCGGATGCAGATGCGGATGAGGATAAGGATGTTAATTTTGATGAGGATGCGAATGCGTATGCGTCCTAAATATATATATATATATATATATATATATATATATATATATATATATATATATATATATATATATATATATATATATATATATATATATATATATATATATATATATATATATATATATATATATATATATATATATATATATATATATATATATATATATATATATATATATAGTTGAGAGATTTTTTAGTGAATCTTAATCTAATTAGAAAGAAAAAGCCAATACTAAGGATTTTCACATATTCATTTAATATACCGTGAACGTCTCACACAGTATCTTGGTCCGTCTTCAGCACAAACTAAATTTTACAAATTTCTATTTCAAAATACAATGAAAATATATATTCATTAACTATATATAAGATATTTAAAATTATAATAATGGAAATAAAATAATAAAAATAAAGTAATAACATTGATACTGAAATAACATAAATAAAAATAAAAAGTCTGGATTATTTTGGGAAAAAGAACAATAGAAGAAGCTTGAGGATATAAGGATGGGCAATGTGTTTTTATATATAAAACTCCAATATCCTACGATCAAGAAAGGAAGACGTATGTTGAAGGATAGTGAAATTAGAAGAAGAAAAAGGGCGGGTATCTCTATGGTGTTTTAGGGTTGGGTGTTGTGGAGAGCAAAGAGGAAGGTCAGTTCTAAAGGAAACTCCTGTATGCTTATCACTCCTCACTCTTATTTGTAGACCAATTTGGCCAATATAAGCCACATTACAGCTGGCACACTTAAATAAATAAATAAAAAAAAAAAAAAAAAAAAAAAAAAAAAAAAAAAAAGTTTTTTTTGGACTCGGAAAAAGAATTTTTTTAAAGGGTAAACTTTCCAAAATCTAAAATTCTTGGAAAAAATCTATGGTTTCGTTTTTTCTTACAGGGGTGTGAACCCCTGTTCTTTTTATTTTTGCTGACATTTTTTACTAAATCCTTAATCAAATACATAATATTTAATATTTTGTTGTTTCCGCTAAAGAATTGGAAACATTTGTAGCATTCAAAAGAACGATTGATGAAGCTGATACGTGTTGGTATAGTCAGTTTTATAGCCTCCTAAATTCATTTGAAATTTTGAAATTTTTTTCCCTAAATTTTTATCAATTTCAATTCTGTTTTAATAGATCAGCATGGATCAAACTTGTGAATATCTTCCTCCAACTGTCTCTAATTCACACAGAAAGTTTGAAAGAAATCTATGGTTTCGTTTATTTCTGGCAAATTTTTTTCTCGGAAAAGTGCTTATTTCGAGAAAAACGCATAAATGTTGACTCATAATGTTATTTATAAATTACATTCGATGTTTGAGTGGTCATATCTCAGTAATCATTGGGAATTATGAAAAACTAATTACATATTTGGAATCTACTTATATTTTCTATAAAAAAAATTTTGAAAATTTAAAACAAAAAAAGTTTTCATAGTTGCCATATATCGCCAGATTCAATGTCATTTGACATGTGTCACTTGACAAATCCTTTTTTCAGTAACCACTTGGAATTATTAAAAAAAAACTAATTATAGATTTGAATCAGCAAAGTTACAACTAAAGAATTGATGAAAAAAAAAAAAAAAAAAAAAAAAAAAAAAAAAAAAAAAAAAAAAAAAAAAAAAAAAAAAAAAAAAAAAAAAAAAAAAAAAAAAAACAAAAAAAATTTTTTAAATTTAAAAATAAATAAATTTTGTTTTCCTTTGTCAGCGATATTGCCGATAATTTAAGGTCATTCGACAGGTGTCACTTGGAAAGTCTTTTTCTCAGGAACCGTTTGGAATTATATAAAAACTAATTACATATTTGGAATCAGCATAAATTTTGCTATAAAATTGATGAAAAAAGAAGCTTTAGGAAATACTTACCCCCTCCAAAACAGACCCTCATAATAATGTTATAATCATAATGTTATTTATGAAGTACACTCCATGTTTGAGTGGTCATATCTCAATAACCGTTTGGAATTATGAAAAACAAATTACATATTTGGAATGAGGAGAAAAATTTCCTATAAGAATACTTCAAAAATATTACAGAACTAGAAAAAAAATAGAAAAACAATAAATTTTTTTGATGGACATAAGTAACGCACACTTTTTCAAGGTCGTTCGAAAGGTGTCACTTTAAAACTCTTTTTCTCAGGAACCTTTTGGAATTATAAAAATCTAATTGCAGATTTGGAATTAGCATAAATTTTACTATAAAACTGATGAAAAAACAAAAAAAAATTTCCAAGAGTTTCCCCCCCTAGAAAAGGACGAAGCTGCAGTTGGAGGATCCCTTAATTAAGAAATGAAAATATTAAAAAGAATCAAAGCTGTTTGTGACAAAATTCAAAATTTCCTTGAAAAATCGCGTTCCCTATTGGAATATATATATATATATATATATATATATATATATATATATATATATATATATATATATATATATATATATATATATATATATATATATATATATATATATATATATATATATATATATATATATATATATATATATATATATATATATATATATAATATATATATATATATATATATATATATATATATATATATATATATATATAGAGAGAGAGAGAGAGAGAGAGAGAGAGAGAGAGAGAGATCAGAGAGAGAGAGAGAGATCAGGTTAAGTTTTATTAGGTTAGGAGCTATTGATACATTTAGAACCTTTCCCAGCTTTGAGTGTGGGAGTTATCGGAGGATAAGTTTCCTTTGCATGGTTGGAAAAGTGTATGATAGAATTTTACTAGGAAGGATAGGATTTAATGGGTTGAAAGGAGAGGAACAGGGGATTTTCAGAAAAGGAAAGGGGTGTATGGATTAGGTTTTCACTTTAAGAATAATTGAGGAGAAAAGTAGAGATAAAGGGAAGGATGTGTATATGTGTTTTACGGATCTGGAAAAAGCTTACGATAAGGTGGATAGGAGTAAACTGTGGGAGATTTTGAGAGAGTGAGAAAATTAAGAAAGTATTGGAGGGTATTAGATCATTTTACAGTAATAGTATAGTAGTGCGTGTGCGAGAGCAAATAGAATGGAAACAGTTTTTTTTATGTGAATAATGGATTGAGGCAGGTTTGTGTAATGTCTCCGGAGCTGTTTAATTTATATATTGACAAAGTGATGAGAATGATCGAAAGAGTGTGTAGAGGGGTGAGAATGAGGAAGCAACAGGGTGTATAAGATGCAAATATGCTGTTGTATGCGGATGATGTTGTACTTTTGGCGGAGACACAGAGGAATTTGAAGGTACAAGTGGAAGAGTTTGTAAAAGAATATGACGAGTTGAGCTTAAGAGTAAAAAGTGGTAAGAATAAAGTGTTGTGGGTGAAAAATAGGGAGCGTGGGGAGAGGAGTGTGAATGGGGGAGATGAAATGTATATTAAAATAGGGAGAGAGAGATTGGAGTGGGTTAATTCATTTAAAATATCTGGGGGGAAATTTTGGAGAGGGGGATGATAGAGATGGATATGAAATGGGGCATAGAATTAAAATATATATATATATATATATATATATATATATATATATATATATATATATATATATATATATATATATATATATATATATATATATATATATATATATATATATATATATATATATATATATATATTATATTTTACTAAGAAAAATATGTACACAGCGTGTAGGTATATGTAAATGTTGCAGAGTGTTAATAATTCAATTTTTTTTCAGTAAAAAATAATAATTTGAATAGGAAAATGACTAATCACTTTCTTTAAAAGAGGAAAAAATATTAACGTTTATTTTATGTCTCTCTTTTACCGGCTTTTAATAATAAACAAATAATAATAATAATAAACAAATAATAATAATAATAATAATAATAATAATAATAATAATAATAATAATAAATAATAATAAAAAATAAAAAAAAAAAAAAAAAAATAATATATAATAATAATATATATATATATATATATATATATATATATATATATATATATATATATATATATATATATATATATATATATATATATATATATATATATATATATATATATATATATATATATATATATATATATATATATATATATATATATATAGTATCTCATTAATTAGTAAAGGCCACGTGAGCTTGTTTATAAGCTAAATTTCATCTTCAAAATGTTAATTTATTTATTTATTTATTTTTTTAAATTAAAAATTTTATAAAAATAAAAATTAAATTTAATAAAATAAAAATAATAATATATATATATATAATATATATATATATATATATATATATATATATATATATATATATATATATATATATATATATATATATATATATATATAGAGAGAGAGAGAGAGAGAGAGAGAGAGAGAGAGAGAGAGATTATCATAAATCAAATTTAACCTTGAATTAAAGGCCAAGATGTTCCGATACAAACTTGTGAAGGCTTCTTGTAGAAAGAGGAGAAATAAAAGATGAAAAAATGTCCCAACTTTGTCAGTGAAATACTCAAAAGAATGATCACAGAGTTTATGATTGGAGGATAAGAGAACTGGAAAGGTAATTAGCTAGATTGTTTGGAAAGGAGAATCACAAGAGATATTTTCAAATGAGAATTGTAGGCGACTAGAGCATTCAGAAGAGTGGTGTATTGGTGTTTGTTGTAATAATCATTGCATTCGGTAATCAATGCAACAGTTTGATGTCCAAAAACGGAAAAGGAGAGAGATTTAAATTGATTGCTCTGTATAAGAGAGCCGATCACCCTTGTATGGAGTACGCATCACGTATTTAGAGAAGTTCTTTTCATTTAGTTCTCAGCAAAGAGATGGTGCTTAATCTTTGGACGAATCAACTCTTCCTTCCTCTCCTTTCTGTCTCTCTTCGGTCTATCTAACTCTCAAACTGTTGTTTTACTCTCCTTATACTACTATCTCTTTTACAGCTTACATTGCTCTTCTGAACTGTTTTGTCGTATGTATTCCTCTCTGTGGAGACTTCATCCAAAATTTTCTCCCCACGAAGTAACATATTTTCTCTGTTCAACTCTCTGATTTCCAAACGTAAAAACTATGTTTTAACTAAAGATAAACATCCTTAAAATCATCACCCATTATTTCCTTGACAGTGGCCAACCAAACCAATCTTAACGAATCAAAATTGGTCCATATTTCTAAAACTTGAAGCCCAAATCCCTTTCACTAGACTAAGGTAAATTATCAACCAAACTTACAATCATACAAACATAGATTTAAGTGCATTGTTGTCTGAATAGAAGAAACAAAAAACATACAACTCAGTCATCTTATACTCCTTCTTCTAAACATTCTTACGTGTACTCTCGAACATAGGAAAACTCAAAAAAAAAAAAATTCAAAACACAACACTAAAAATAATACCCAGTTCACAAAACTACCCAATTAAATAATTAAACGGAAAAATAATTAATAATAATCAACCAAAATTACCTTAATAGTAGTCAACCAAACTGTCTCATCAACTTACCCCGGCTAGATATTTCTAATACACAAAGAAACTTCTCACACACACACACATATATATATATATATATATATATATATATATATATATATATATATATATATATATATATATATATATATATATATATATATATATATATATATATATATATATATATATATATATATATATATATATATATATATATATATATATATATATATATATATATATATATATATATATATATATATATATATATATATATATATATATATATATATATATATATATATATATATATATATATATATATATATATATATATATATATATATATATATATATATATATATATATATATATATATATATATATATATATATATATATATATATATATATATATATATAATATATATATATATATATATATATATATATATATATATATATATATATATATATATATATATATATATATATATATATATATATATATATATATATATATATATATATATATATATATATATATATATATATATATATATATATATATATATATATATATATATATATACTAGACACAATCTTCCACACAACTATGATATCTTCTTCGAAAACACTCAACTCAGACCTTCATCTGTTCTTAATATTCTTGGTGTTTCCTTTTCTCGTGATCTTTCTTGGAAAGATCACACTACCTCTCTTTCTAAACAAGCTTATAAGAGGTTAGGTGTTCTGAGGCGCCTTCAGAATTTCTTCAATCCACCCCAGTTGCTTGCTCTGTATAGGGGTGTTGTTCGCCCCTGTATGGAGTATGCGTCACACATCTGGAGCGGTTTCACTCATACATCTCTTCTTGAGAAGGTTGAGTTTAGGGCTTTTCGTCTTATCAACTCTCCTGCTCTCACTAATTCTCTCCAGTCTCTTTCTGCCCGTCGAGTTGTTGCGTCACTCTCTCTATACTATCGCTATTACAATGGACACTGCTCTTCTGAACTCTCTCGTCGCATACCTCCTCCACTGAGAAGGGCTCGTGCGACTCGACTTTCTACACAGTCTCATCCTTTCTCTGTCCAACTCTCTGACCCCAGACTTAACCGCTATGCTCTGTCCTACATGTACTCTACTGGTAAAGTCTGAACACACTCCCTTCTTCTATTTTCCCATCTTCCTATGACTTACACACCTTCAAACGTCGTGCATCAGGTCACGTCGGCTTCTAGTTTGACCAGGATCCCGTCTTCCCCCCCCCCTAACTCTGGTGGAATTTTAGTAGGCCTCTGGTCTTTGCCCACCCGAGGTGAAATATATATATATATATATATATATATATATATATATATATATATATATATATATATATATATATATATATATATATATATATATATATATATATATATATATATATATATATACTCAATTGATTTTTAACTCTTCCTTCTATCTCTAACTGTCTCCAAATCACGTTCGCAAGTATTAAATCAGATAATAAACCAAATTGACAATCATACAAGCGAGGTCATATCTACCAGGGTCGTCAAGTAGGAAGAAAAAATTACACGACTCCGTTATCCTATACTTCCACTCTTAAAATTTCAAAAGCCACTACTCCGGAGACAGGACTCTAGTTTCTGGCTTCGACTTCGGACTCTTAGAATTTTACAGTGTTGAAATATAACTCTCATATTTCGTAGCTCTTATTGAATTTAAAACATTGATATATTTAATGAATAGTAGAGTAGCTTGGAAATATATTTAAAAAGAATAGAGAAACTTTTAGTTATAAATATTCTCTCTTCTCTCTTCAAGTAAATGCAACATTGAATTTGCCATCAATACGGAAAGTCTGTAGCTATTATTTAAATATATATATATATATATATATATATATATATATATATATATATATATATATATATATATATATATATATATATATATATATATATATATATATATATATATATATATATATATATATTATATATATATATTAAATAGCTTTTGTCGAGTGAAGATGTGTTTGTGCTCTCTCATAGTGAGTTTATATCTTTATTTATTTTATTTTTTTTCTTATCATGTGTTTGTGCTAAGTGAAATTGTGTATGTGTGTGTTTTTTTTTTTTCATTCTACATCTTTTCATTCATTGTCCTGCTTTAATTTAAGTGTTTTAACCAATTAATATTTTGTAATCTTACTAAATATTTACTACTTGGATTATCGGCATTTTTAAAGATAAGTTCAAGTTTTAACTCTTTAATTTTCACTTATTATATAATAGTTTTATTATTATGAAAATTATTTCCATTTGACACACTGAATTTTTAACTTGAAATTGTTTATGACTATTTTAAGTTAAATTTTTGACTTTAAATTCATTTTACCGTTTTAAAATTTAGGTTTCAAATGTAAATATTATTTCAGTTTTACTTTGTTTTCTTGTTTCTGTCTGTGACTGTTTGTTTGTCTGATTGTCTGTTTGTTTGTTTGCTTGTTTGTTTCTTTTTATATTTTCTTGTTTGTTTGTCTGTTTGACTGATTTATTAGTGATTGTGAGTGTAGAATGGCGGGTGTGCGCAGGGGTGGATTTTCTATATACTTCACCAACGTCCATGGCATATATTCTAATTTAGCATCTGTGGAATACCACCTCTCTAACTCTCATCCAAATCTTTTGCTCTTGTCTGAGCCCCAGATATCTAAGAATTCCTCCTTCAAACTTTTTTAATATATCCAACTATAACTTATTTCATAATTTCCGTTTAAGGGTGGAGTTTGTGCATACGTAAACACTAACACTCCGGTAACACGTCTTGTAAATCTTGGATCTCCTAACTTCGATGTTCTGTGACTTAAAATCTTTCTTCCTACAACTACCACTACGATAATCTTGTGTTTCTGCTACTGTTCTCCCATAGAACAGATTTTTCTACCTTTTTTGAATACTTAACTACTTCTCACGAGATTGTTACATCTTCACATCCAAATACTGTGGTTCTCTATTTAGGGGATTTCAATGTACACAACACTGAATGGTTGGGGTCCTCCCATACTGATCCAGGAGGGGAGGAGACCGGAAGATTCAACATTCTCAAAAATCTGGAGCAGCTGATTAAAGAACCAATTCTTGAACACTCTTGACTTATGTTTCACTACTCATCCTACTACTCTCTATAAATACGCTGTCTTCGCACCTATTGGTAACTCTGACCACAACCTAATTACTCTTAATTTTCAAGTTTTCTTTCCAACTGCTCTACCCTGCCCTAAGCGTATCTTCTGGCACTAGTATTTTTCCAATTTTTTTTTTTTTTTTGCCATTTATTTCCTAATAATGTAAAGTTACTCAGCTTTATAAATGTAACGTTCATAGAACTAACAATGACTGATACAAGAATCCTGTTCTACAAATACAGATGTTTATTATAAAATGATAACAAATAAATTAGCTTTTCCTTGAAAATCATACTTCACTCCTGAACAAGGTGGAGTCTAGGGCTTTTCGTTTTGTCAACACTCCTACTTTTCCTAACCCTCTCCAATCTCTTTCTAGGCTTCCTATAGTTGTAATACTCCCTCAGTGTTTTGACTGTTATTACAACGGCCATTGTCCTTCTGTTCTCTCCAATGACATATCTCTTCCACTGAGATGGGCTGGTGCGACGCGTATTTCTACACAATCTCATCCTTTCTCTGTCTAGCTCTCTGATCCCAGACTTAACCACTATGCTCAATTTTACATGTACTCTACTGGTAAAGTCTTGAGCATACTCCCTTTATCTATTTTCCTAACTTCTTTTGACCTACACACTTTCAATGTTGTGTACTGAGGAATGTCGACCTTTAATTTTCCCTGATTTTTGGATTTTCCCTAACTCCAATAGAATTTAGTAGGTTATCAACCTATATATATATATATATATATATATATATATATATATATATATATATATATATATATATATATATATATATATATATATATATATATATATATATATATATATATATATATATATGGTAATATTATAATTATTCTACATCATTGTATATGCCAGTGCATAAAAATTTAGACGAACAAACATAGTAATCGTACCATTTGAAGTTATGCATTTGTTTGAGCCACACATGTCAATACTTTATAAACACATTTTTTGAATGCACTTACACAAAAGTCTCACAAGCAGATTGCAAAAAAATAAAAAAGAGTAAAAAAAAAAGAAGAAGAAGAAAAAAAGGAGTCAATGTCACAAACTTTCTGAGAGGGTTGGCAACAAATCCAACTTGACTCCAACCTTTACATTTTATAAACGAGTTGCTCGCGGTAAATTCCCTTATTCACATTTATCGGATTTATATTATCGAATATATATATATTCCCTTATTTACTTATATATATATATATATATATATATATATATATATATATATATATATATATATATATATATATATATATATATATATATATATATATATATATATATATATATATATATATATATATATATATATATATATCTTTCCAGGTATCTATGTAGACCTCATAAGGTCCATCCATCATCATTACGATCTTCCTGAAAGATATTTTAATAAAAGTATAGAGTAATATCTGGCATTAGAACTCCCATTTATTTATTATATATATATATATATATATATATATATATATATATATATATATATATATATATATATATATATATATATATATATATATATATATATATATATATATATATATATATATATATATATATATATATATATATTGATTCTAGGATAATTTTTCAATGATACAACGATGGTCAGACTTAAAGAATTGCAATGGCAACTTTTTGTATTATATAATTATCCTTCTTGGGCGCAAACAAAAAGTAATCCTGAAATATTATTGAGTAAAAAGGTTTCAGATCTGTTTAAGTCTTATCTCACAAAAGTTAGAATATATTTAGTCATGAATATTTGTAAGTTTGTAATTGCACATCAAAATTATTGGTTCTGGAATTTCTGAGATATACGAATGAGTTCAGCAATTTTTGAATAATTATCTCAAGTAAAAAGTAAGAAAATGATGATAATTAAATTAAAATATTTGTTTTTATTTAATTGCAGATCGACACTTAGGTACAATTGGTAACTGTTAAACGTATAAACAATTATTATGGTTGACATCGATCAAAACTACCAAGTACTTTCATCTAGTCTTCTTTATTTTGGAAAAAAAAAAAGACTGATTTAGAAAGATGAGGGCAATATTTGAGGCCAAGTACGTGTCTCATTTTTTTTTTCTAGAAATTATTCTTCTGCAAGTAAGCTCTAAAATTTGGTGACAATTGCCCTTCTCTTAAAACCAAGTTCAATTTGGAAAGAAAATATAAAGTATTACTAATTTTACTATAAAGATTTAGTTGTAAATTTGGTTAAAAAAATTATTTACATTGATTTGTCCTGGGACAGCCTCGAAAGGCTCTCATGACTTCTTTATTGTCTCTGTATTTTCTTATGATCTTATGTAGGGAAGCAATAGTTTTTCTGCTTGAGTATCGTCGTTGTTAGTGGAGACATGCATTCAAAATGTATTCTAACGTAGGGCCTACATGAATTGAAAGAGCGAATAAAAGCAATATAAGTAAAGCACAGCACATGTAAGAATAAAACTGCAGGTGTAGAATTTTATAAATCTACGTAAACGTTTATGAAATCAACCATGTTTGATGGTTGAAAGCTGAAAAAAAATATATATCGGTACTACTCTTGCGACCTTACTGATATGTGAATAATATCATGGAAATAACGATTATGACATCACGTTTGTTCACTAAAGACTCTGCAAGCTTTTCTTGAAACCGTTGAACGAACCACTCGACACTGTCTAGTTTACACTATTGAGAGTCCTTTGATTTCAAAGTTATAATGCTGACGAGTTTAAATTTAAAAGCAGTTTAAACTCAAAATTTTACTTTGCATATGACAGGAGTTGTGAATAGTGAAACGCATTATAGTGAAGAAACAGTTCTTTACTTCCTAAAAATAAAAAATAAAAATAAAAAAAATTTTTTTTTTTTTTTTTTTTTTTTTTTTTTTTTTTTTTTTTTTATTTTTATTTTTTTTGCTTTCATTTAAAATTTTTGTTGTAAAAAGATTAGGAAGCTGTTAATCAACTAAGAAATCACGCACTATACTGTGCAATATATATATATATATTATATTATATTATTATATATATATATATATATATATATATATATATATATATATATATATATATATATATATATATATATATATATATATATATATATATATATATATATATATATATATATATATATATATATATATATATATATATATATATATATATATATATATATATATATATATATATATATATATATATATATATATATATATATATATATATATATATATATATTATTATATTATATATATATATATATATATATATATATATATATATATATATATATATATATATATGAGGGCATTAATAAGCATTCCTAGCATTTCGCTGCTCACAACAGCCCATACCTGTTAATCTTCTTACATAAATATCCCATACCTTGTCCTGAATTTTATTATTCTTTACAACCCGCCCGTATTAACCCGTATTATTAGTTTTTTTGAACCGTCTGTACCCGTCCTTGATTTTTAAAAATGTTTTACGGAGTGAGCTTATATTCAGCCTTAATAGATTTTCTTTAATTAAATTAAAGTTTAATAAAATTAATATGACCATTATTTCTTTCGAAAATATGTTCGTAAATATATATATATATATATATATATATAATATATATTATATATAATATATATATATATAATATATATATATATATATATATATATATATATATATATATATATATATATATATATATATATATATAATATATATATATATATATATATATATATATATATATTATATATATATATATATATATATATATATATATAATATTGATTTTTAATTTTTTCAGTACAAAAGAGGGAATTCTATTAACTAAAAGGACTTAATTCCAACGATTCATTTTTGAGAAATGTTCATTAAAACATGACTTCTTTGCTTAACATTAGAAAATTAATAACAATAACATAACAATATCTTTCTATAGCTTGTAAATTTCATTAACTTATTTTATTCGGGAGTGCCTGAGCACCTGGCATCTGGAACCTGGCACCCCTGACTGTTTTTTAAATATCATCCAACCTCACATAACCGTTTGTTCGTACGAGTATGGTTACATATATATATATATATATATATATATATATATATATATATATATATATATATATATATATATATATATATATATATATATATATAATAATATATGAGTTAATGAAAGATTATCCTTATTTGCCAATAAAAAAAGTATGGTTTTTAGGTTGAGTTTATGCTTTGATTGTTTATTAATTGCATAATATTTTATTATAATAATTCTCTCTCCTTCCTCTCTCTCTCTCTCTCTCTCTCTCTCTCTCTCTCTCTCTCTCTCTCTCTCTCTCTCTCTCTCCTTCTCTCTCTCTCTCTCTCTCTCTCTCTCTCTCTCTCTCTTTTTTTTTTTTCTCTCTCTCTCTTCTTCTCTCTCTCTTCTCTCTCTCTCCTCTCTCTAATTGAAATAATTTAATTTTTAATTTTTTATTTTTAATTCACAATTTTTAAGTATTTTCATTATGAAATTTTTATCGAATATATATATATATTATATATATATAAATATATTATATATATATATATATATATATATATATATATATATATATATATATATATATATATATATATTAAAAGGGTGAGA
>SEYY01021828.1:70000-117500 GCA_009176605.1 Armadillidium nasatum
TTAGTTTGTTCAACCAGCCATAAGGGAGCCTTAGAGCTTAGGCCTAGATTTAGCCTTGTTTCTTATTTTCGTAAGCTTGGTATTTTCGTTGTTATATACACAATTTCGTTCTATACACTATTGTAATTGAATATTAATATGAAAGTTGTTTTATAAATACTAATTTTTTTTTGTTTAACTATTGTCTATGACTTACTTTTACCATAATAGAATGGGTTCCACCAACCATAACAGCCTAACCCAAACCTAGACTGGGTTTTTTTTACTAATAGGATTTGTATTTGTTCCAATAGCTTCTATAAGTATTCTATTGAAAACATTACAACAAAATATGAGTATATGCATTAAATTATGCCAAATAAAGCTTAGGAGAATAAAGAATTGTAAACAAGAGGTGAGCATTTTTTTTTTTATTGAAAATATGAAGACAAAAAATGATTTAAGAAAATGGAAGCTATAAAGGCCTGTCAAGACTATCTTAATCCAAACATGCAAAAGTTGCCATTGAATGAGACCTAACTTTGAATTTTACCTTAAAAAATGTCAATTAAATGTATAATGAATAAAGATAAGAGGCAAATATCTGGAAACCTTGGGGCACTACCCCCTCTGCCTCATTATAGATAGAATCTGAACTTCATTTTAATTTCCTATGAATTATCTTAGACATTTGAGTTCTTCAAAATATTTTTAGACTTTTCTACAAAACTATCAAATTTATACATCATGCTGAACTTTCGATAATTGTTTGTCAGAATGGCCTGTTAACTGATATTAATCATTTTTGAAAAAACAGAAAATACAATAAAAATCATAATAAAAAACTATTACCTGGAGAGACCTATATCATTTACTTAATTAGTAAATATCTATAATTTTTACTAATATATGTCTTGCCAAACGAACATGACTCTGATGATAGTTTTCGTATATGACAAAATAAAATATAAGAAAATCTGCCATGGTTGCCAAAAATGAATTCTAGCTATTATAATTTTCAATGTTTAACATATATATATATATATATATATATATATATATATATATAATATATATATATATATATATATATATATATATATATATTATATATATATATATATATATATATATATATAAAATAAAAAAAAAAAAAAATTTTTTAATTTATATTTTTATTTTTTTATACACTGATATATCCGACATTTGTGAGATTAGGATTATTTGCTAGTCATTAGGCATTCTTTTACCCTTTAAATTGGTTAGGTTAAGTAACTAGTTTGTTAGATTTTATAATTTCTATAAATTTTTTAAATCTAACAAACTAGTTTGATAACTTAACCTGGATTTAAAGGGTAAACGTATGCCTAAAGGCCTGCAAATAGGCCTAACCTTGCGAATGGATATGTCAGTGTATAAAAAGTTTTTAAAAATATACAATAAATTAAAATATCTATAATATAAATATACTGCTTCAATATATATATATATATATATATATATATATATATATATATATATATATATATATATATATATATATATATATATATATATATATATATATATATATATATATATATAATTCTTTTGCGATTTATTAATTTCAAGATATATATTTATTTAACTTTTTGCAATATTGAAAATTATTGCAGCTAAAATCATCAGTTTTAGCAACCATGTCTTTGTATTTATTTTATCACATACGAAAGCCATGATCAGAATCTTGTTCATTTTGAAGACAGTTTTATTAATGGAAAGTGTAGATATTTGCTAGTTGAATAAATAATGTAATAGGTCTCTCTAAGTAATAGTTTTGGTTTTATTCTTATTTTTATTGCATTTTCTATGTTCTGTGAAAAAAATTTTTAGTAGACCATTCTGACAAACAAATACCGAACTATCATACAAACTTCTGAACTGTAATTGAAATATTTAATTTAGTATCATTAATAATTTCAAAAAAGTTATCTATAAAAAATACTTAAGCTTTTAAAAAGCTTTTAAATTATAAATAATAATTTCTTTTTTATTTATTTTGATTCAATCTCAAACAAAAAATACTAGTTATTAAAATAAATTAGGATAAATTCAATTAGGGAAAGTCTATTAGATCATTATAAAATGTTAGCATAAGAACATAAAAGCATAATAAAAACAGAGACAGTTAGAAGTTACATTAACCTTTAAATTACTGCTTCATTTCAGTCTTCAGTAAACACAATTTAACAATAATAATTAAAAAAAAAATAGTACTTAATTCCCATCCACAAACCCTAATACAATATAACCCATGATTTTTTAATTTTATCCATTTATTTATTTTTTTGCTTAATAAAAAGAATAAATTTATTAAATTCAATTAATAAATATGATCAATAAAAAAAGTTTGATATTTGACTAAATAAATAAATAATTACTTTATTAATTATTTTTTCTTTAATAACATTTAAAGTTTGATTAAAATGATGTGAAAATATACTTTTGGAAAAAAAAAATGAATACTCTGTTATTCTATTTTATATAATTTACAATTTATTTATCTTCCCTTAAATTAAAATTTTATTTTTAAAATTAATTAATCCATAAAATAGATAAAATTTTATGGTAAATGTGAAAATTAGTTAACTGGTGGATTGCTCTGTTTCATGACACATCCATCCCATTTCCAAATATGTTTAGAAAGTGGCCTATTAGCCTTACTGTGAGCTTAATAAATAGCCTATGGCTTAGTCAGTAATTAGACAAATTTATTTGTTTGACTGAGTTCAGTTTGAAGTTAATTTTAGTTATTTATATAAATTTGAGTTAAAATATTTTAATTGAATAATATTGTGTAAGTATAACAATTGAGTTTTTCCTTTTCTTTCTTTTTTTTTTTTGAATTCATATGTCTACATCTTAATTTAACCTTAATATTATTGGTTTATTGAACCAGCTCTAAGGGAGCCTTAGGGCTTAGGCCTAGATTTAGCCTTTCATTCCTTTTTTCTTTGGTTTAATATTTTCATTATTATATATACAATTTCAATCTATACATTATTTTAATTCAATATTAATGTGAAAGTTGTTAACAAAGACAATATTTTTGTTTAATTAATTAATGTCTGGGACTTACTTTTACCATACATAATAGTACTTTTAACTTCAACCAACCACAACAGCCTAACCTAGACCTAGACTTGGATTTTCTTATTACTAGGATTTGTATTTGTTCCACTAGCTTCTATAAGTATTCTATTGAAAACATTACAACAAAATATGAGTATATGCATTAAATTATGCCTAATAAAGCTTAGGAAAACAAAGAATTGTAAGCAACAGGTGAGCATTTTTTTTTTATTGAAAATATGAAGACAAAAAAATGATTTAAGAAAATAAAAGCTATAAAGGCCTGACAAGACTATCTTAATCCAAAAATGCAAAAGTTGCCATTGAATGAGACCTAACTTTGAATTTTATCCTAAAAAATATCAATTAAGTGTTTAATGAATAAAGATAAGAGGCAAATATCTGGAAACCTTGGGGCACTACCCCCTCTGCCTCATTATAGGTAGCATCTGAACTCCATTTTAATTTCCTATGAATTATCTTAGACATTTGAGTTCTTAAAAACATCTTTAGACTTTTCTGCAGAACTTACAAATTTATATGTCATGCTGAACTTTCGATAATTGTTTGTCAGAGTGGCCTGTTAACTGATTTTAATCATTTTTGAAAAGAACAGAAAATGCAATAAAAATCATTACCCTGAGAGATTTATATCATTTATTTAATTACTAAAAATTTATAATTTTTACTAATATATATGTCTTGCCATACGAACATTACTCTGATGATGGTTTTCATATGTGACAAAATAAAATAAAATAAAATCTGCCATGGTTGCCAAAAATGAATTCTAGCTATTATAATTTTCAATATTACCAGATTTTTAAATATATATATATATATATATATATATATATATATATATATATATATATATATATATATATATATATATATATATATATATATATATATATATATATAAGCAGTATTTCAGATTTTTTAATTTGTTACACTTTTATTTTATTTTTACGCACTGATATATCTGACGTTTGTAAGATTAGGATTATTTGCTAGTCATTAGGCATTCTTTTACCCTTTAAATTGGTTAGGTTAAGTTGAACTAGTTTGTTAGATTTTATAATTTCTGTAAATTTTTTGAATCTAACAAACTAGTTTGACAACTTAACCTGGTTTTAAATTGTAAATGTACGCCTAAAGGCCTGGAAATAGGCCTAACCTTGCGAATGGATGTGTCAGTGTGTAAAAGGTTTTTAAAAAAAAAAAAAAAATAAATAAAAAAAAAAATAATAAAATATAATAAAAATAAATATATATATATATATATATATATATATATATATATATATATATATATATATATATATATATATATATATATATATATATATATATATATATATATCAAATTTTTTTTTTGCGATTTATTAATTACAAGATATATATTAATTTAACTTCTTGTTATATTGAAAATTATTGCAGCTAAAATTCATCAGTTTTAGCAGCCATTGCTTTGTATTTATTTCATCACATACAAAAGCCATGATCACAGTCTTGTTCATCTTTAAGACATAGTTTTATTAATGGAAAGTGTAGATATTTGCTGGTTGAATAAATAATGTAATAGGTCTCTCTGGGATAATAGTTTTGGTTTTATTCTCTTTTTATTGCATTTTCTTTGTTCTGTGTGAAAATTTATTAATAGACTATTGACAAACAAATACTGAACTTTCATACAAATTTCTGGACTAATTGAAATATTTAATTTAGTATCATTAATAATTTCAAAAAGTTATCTACAAAAAATACTATATGAGATCATTATAAAATGTTAGCATAAGAAAATAAATGCATAATATAAACTGGGACAGTTAGAAGTTACATTAACCTTTAAAATACTGCTTCATTTCAGCCTTCAGTAAGCACAATTTAATAATAATAGTAATAATAATAAAAAAATAGTATTTAATTTCCATCTACAAACCCTAATACAATATAACCTACAATTTTTTTTTTATTTTTTTATTTTTTTTTTGCTTAATTAAAAGAATAAATTGATTAAATTCAATTAATAAATATGATCAATAAAAAAAGTTTGATATTTGACTAAATAAATAAATAATTACTTTATTAATTATTTTTTCTTTAATAACATTTAAAGTTTGATTAAAATGATGTGAAAATATACTTTTGAGAAAAAAAAATGAATACACTGTTATTCTATTTTATATAATTTACAATTTATTTATCTTCCCTTAAATTAAATTTTTATTTTTAAAATTAATTAATCCATAAAATAGATAAAATTTTATGGTAAATGTGAAAATTAGTTAACTGGTGGATTGCTCTGTTTCATGACACATCCATCCCATTTCCAAATATGTTTAGAAAGTGGCCTATTAGCCTTACTGTGAGCTTAATAAATAGCCTATGGCTTAGTCAGTAATTAGACAAATTTATTTGTTTGACTGAGTTCAGTTTGAAGTTAATTTTAGTTATTTATATAAATTTGAGTTAATATTTTAATTGAATAATATTGTGTAAGTATAACCCTTGAGTTTTTCCTTTTCTTTCTTTTTTTTTTTGAATTCATATGTCTACATCTTAATTTAACCTTAATATTATTGGTTTATTGAACCAGCTCTAAGGGAGCCTTAGGGCTTAGGCCTAGATTTAGCCTTTCATTCCTTTTTTCTTTGGTTTAATATTTTCATTATTATATATACAATTTCAATCTATACAATATTTTAATACAATATTAATGTGAAAGTTGTTTACAAAGACAATATTTTTGTTTAATTAATTAATGTCTGGGACTAACTTTTACCATACATAATAGTCCTTTTAACTTCAACCAACCATAACAGCCTAACCTAGACCTAGACTTGGTTTTTCTTATTACTAGGATTTGTATTTGTTCCACTAGCTTCTATAAGTATTCTATTGAAAACATTACAACAAAATATGAGTATATGCATTAAATTATGCCTAATAAAGCTTAGGAAAACAAAGAATTGTAAGCAACAGGTGAGCATTTTTTTTTTTATTGAAAATATGAAGACAAAAAAATGATTTAAGAAAATAAAAGCTATAAAGGCCTGACAAGACTATCTTAATCCAAAAATGCAAAAGTTGCTATTGAATGAGACCTAACTTTGAATTTTATCCTAAAAAATATCAATTAAGTGTTTAATGAATAAAGATAAGAGGCAAATATCTGGAAACCTTGAGGCACTACCCTCTCTGCCTCATTATAGGTAGCATCTGAACTCCATTTTAATTTCCTATGAATTATCTTAGACATTTGAGTTCTTAAAAACATCTTTAGACTTTTCTGCAGAACTTACAAATTTGTCATGCTGAACTTTCGATAATTGTTTGTCAGAGTGGCCTGTTAACTGATTTTAATCATTTTTAAAAAGAACAGAAAATGCAATAAAAATCATTACCCTGAGAGATTTATATCATTTATTTAATTACTAAAAATTTATAATTTTTACTAATATATATGTCTTGCCATACGAACATTACTCTGATGATGGTTTTCATATGTGACAAAATAAAATAAGAAAAATCTGCCATGGTTGCCAAAAATGAATTCTAGCTATTATAATTTTCAATGTTACCAGATTTTTAATATATATATATATATATATATATATATATATATATATATATATATAATATATATATATATATATATATATATATATATATATATATATATATATATATATATATATAGTATTTTTTTTCAGATTTTTTTTAATTTGTTACACTTTTATTTTATTTTTACGCACTGATATATCTGACGTTTGTAAGATTAGGATTATTTGCTAGTCATTAGGCATTCTTTTACCCTTTAAATTGGTTAGGTTAAGTTGAACTAGTTTGTTAGATTTTATAATTTCTGTAAATTTTTTGAATCTAACAAACTAGTTTGACAACTTAACCTGGTTTTAAATTGTAAATGTACGCCTAAAGGCCTGGAAATAGGCCTAACCTTGCGAATGGATGTGTCAGTGTGTAAAAGGTTTTTAAAAAAATGCAATAAATTAAAATATCTATAATATAAATATACTGCTTCAATATATATATATATATATATATATATATATATATATATATATATATATATATATATATATATATTATATATATTATATATATATATATATATTTATTTTCTTTTTTGATTTATTAATTACAAGATATATATTAATTTAACTTCTTGTTATATTGAAAATTATTGCAGCTAAAATTCATCAGTTTTAGCAGCCATTGCTTTGTATTTATTTCATCACATACAAAAGCCATGATCACAGTCTTGTTCATCTTTAAAACATAGTTTTATTAATGGAAAGTGTAGATATTTGCTGGTTGAATAAATAATGTAATAGGTCTCTCTGGGTAATAGTTTTGGTTTTATTCTCTTTTTATTGCATTTTCTATGTTCTGTGTGAAAATTGATTAATAGACTATTGACAAACAAATACCGAACTTTCATACAAATTTCTGGACTAATTGAAATATTTAATTTAGTATCATTAATAATTTCAAAAAGTTATCTACAAAAAATACTATATGAGATCATTATAAAATGTTAGCATAAGAAAATAAATGCATAATATAAACTGGGACAGTTAGAAGTTACATTAACCTTTAAAATACTGCTTCATTTCAGCCTTCAGTAAGCACAATTTAATAATAATAGTAATAATATAAAAAAAAAATTAAAAAAAAAAAAAATTTCCATCTACAAACCCTAATACAATAAAACCTACAATTTTTTTATTTTATTGCTTTTTTTTTTTTTTTTTTTTGCTTAATTAAAAGAATAAATTGATTAAATTCAATTAATAAATATGATCAATAAAAAAGGTTTGATATTTGACTAAATAAATAAATAATTACTTTATTAATTATTTTTTCTTTAATAACATTAAAAGTTTGATTAAAATGTGAAAATATACTATTGGAAAAAAAAATGAATACACTGTTATTCTATTTTATATAATTTACAATTTATTTATCTTCCCTTAAATTAAATTTTTATTTTTAAAATTAATTAATCCATAAAATAGATAAAATTTTATGGTAAATGTGAAAATTAGTTAACTGGTGGATTGCTCTGTTTCATGACACATCCATCCCATTTCCAAATATGTTTAGAAAGTGGCCTATTAGCCTTACTGTGAGCTTAATAAATAGCCTATGGCTTAGTCAGTAATTAGACAAATTTATTTGTTTGACTGAGTTCAGTTTGAAGTTAATTTTAGTTATTTATATAAATTTGAGTTAATATTTTAATTGAATAATATTGTGTAAGTATAACAATTGAGTTTTTCCTTTTCTTTCTTTTTTTTTTTTGAATTCATATGTCTACATCTTAATTTAACCTTAATATTATTGGTTTATTGAACCAGCCATAAGGGAGCCTTAGGGCTTAGGCCTAGATTTAGCCTTTCATTCCTTTTTTCTTTGGTTTAATATTTTCATTATATATACAATTTCAATCTATACACTATTTTAATTCAATATTAATGTGAAAGTTGTTTACAAAGACAATATTTTTGTTTAATTAATTAATGTCTGGGACTTACTTTTACCATACATAATAGTACTTTTAACTTCAACCAACCATAACAGCCTAACCTAGACCTAGACTTGGTTTTTCTTATTACTAGGATTTGTATTTGTTCCACTAGCTTCTATAAGTATTCTATTGAAAACATTACAACAAAATATGAGTATATGCATTAAATTATGCCTAATAAAGCTTAGGAAAACAAAGAATTGTAAGCAACAGGTGAGCATTTTTTTTTTATTGAAAATATGAAGACAAAAAAATGATTTAAGAAAATAAAAGCTATAAAGGCCTGACAAGACTATCTTAATCCAAAAATGCAAAAGTTGCCATTGAATGAGACCTAACTTTGAATTTTACCCTAAAAAATATCAATTAAGTGTTTAATGAATAAAGATAAGAGGCAAATATCTGGAAACCTTGGGGCACTACCCTCTCTGCCTCATTATAGGTAGCATCTGAACTCCATTTTAATTTCCTATGAATTATCTTAGACATTTGAGTTCTTAAAAACATCTTTAGACTTTTCTGCAGAACTTACAAATTTGTCATGCTGAACTTTCGATAATTGTTTGTCAGAGTGGCCTGTTAACTGATTTAAATCATTTTTGAAAAGAACAGAAAATGCAATAAAAATCATAATAATATAAAAATCATTACCTTGAGAGATTTATATCATTTATTTAATTACTAAAAATTTTTAATTTTTACAAATATATATGTCTTGCCATACGAACATTACTCCGATGATGGTTTTCATATGTGACAAAATAAAATGTAAGAAAATCTTCCATGGTTGCCCAAAATGAATTCTAGCTATTATAATTTTCAATGTTACCAGATTTTTAAATATATATATATATATATATATATATATATATATATATATATATATATATATATATATATATATATATATATATATATAAGCAGTATATTCACATTCAGAATTTTTAATTTGTTACACTTTTATTTTGTTTTTTACGCACTGATATATCTGACGTTTGTAAGATTAGGATTATTTGCTAGTCATTAGGCATTCTTTTACCCTTTAAATTGGTTAGGTTAAGTTGAACTAGTTTGTTAGATTTTATAATTTCTGTAAATTTTTTGAATCTAACAAACTAGTTTGACAACTTAACCTGGTTTTAAATTGTAAATGTACGCCTAAAGGCCTGGAAATAGGCCTAACCTTGCGACTGGATGTGTCAGTGTGTAAAAGGTTTTTAAAAAAATGCAATAAATTAAAATATCTATAATATAAATATACTGCTTCAATATATATATATATATATATATATATATATATATATATATATATATATATATATATATATATATATATATATATATATATATATATATATATATATATAATATATATATCAAATTTTTTTGCGATTTATTAATTACAAGATATATATATTAATTTAACTTTTTGAAATATTGAAAATTATTGCAGCTAAAATCATCAGTTTTAGCAACCATGTCTTTGTATTTATTTTATCACATACGAAAGCCATGATCAGAATCTTGTTCATTTTGAAGACAGTTTTATTAATGGAAAGTGTAGATATTTGCTGGTTGAATAAATAATGTAATAGGTCTCTCTGGGTAATAGTGTTGGTTTTATTCTCTTTTTATTGCATTTTCTATGTTCTGTGTGAAAATTGATTAATAGACTATTGACAAACAAGTACCGAACTTTCATACAAATTTCTGGACTAATTGAAATATTTAATTTAGTATCATTAATAATTTCAAAAAGTTATCTACAAAAAATACTATATGGGATCATTATAAAATGTTATCATAAGAAAATAAATGCATAATATAAACTGGGACAGTTAGAAGTTACATTAACCTTTAAAATACTGCTTCATTTCAGCCTTCAGTAAGCGCAATTTAATAATGATAGTAATAATAATAAAAAAATAGTATTTAATTTCCATCTACAAACCCTAATACAATATAACCTACAATTTTTTTATTTTATTGCTTTTTTTTTTTTTGCTTAATTAAAAGAATAAATTGATTAAATTCAATTAATAAATATGATCAATAAAAAAAGTTTGATATTTGACTAAATAAATAAATAAATAAATAATTACTTTATTAATTAGTTCTTCTTTAATAACATTAAAAGTTTGATTAAAATGTGGGAATTTACTTTTGGAAAAAAATGAATTCACTATTATATTTTATATAATTTACAATTTATTTATCTTTCCTTTAATTAAATTTTTATTTTTAAAATTAATTCATAAAATAGATAAAATTTATGGTAAATGTGGAAAAATTAGTTAACTGGTGGGTTGCTCTGTTTCATGACACATTCATCCTATTTCCAAATATGTTTATAATTAGCTTTATATTGTGTGACTATGAGCTTAATCCATAGCCTATGTCTTAGTCAGTAATGATTCAAACTTATTTGTTTGAGTTCAGCGTGAAGTTAGTTTTAGTTGTTTATATAAATTTGAGTTAATATTTTAATTCAATTATATTGTTTTTTTTGTTTTTTTTTAATTCATATGAATACATCTTAATTTTGACTTAATACTGTGAGTTTGTTGAATCAGCCATAAGGGAGCCTTAAAGCTTAGGTCTAGATTTAGCCTTCCGTTCCTTTTTCACAGAACTTTATATACACAATTTCATCCTATACACCATTTTATTTGAATATTAATGTGAAAGTTGTTTTATAGAGACAAAGTTTTTTTTTGTTTAACTAATGTCTATGACTTTACCATAATAATATGGGTTCCACCAACCATAAAAGCCAAACCTAGACCTAGACTTGGCTTTTTCTTAGTACTCCTAGGCTTAAGATTTATGTTCACTACCTTCTATTAGTATTCTATTGAAAACATCACAGCAAAATATGAGTATATGCATTAAATTAACCCTAATAAAGCTTACAAAAACAAAGAATTTTAAGCAACAGGCGAGCATTTTTTAAATTGAAAATATGAAGACAAAATAATAATTTAAGAAAATAGAAACTGCAAAGGACTGTCAAGACCACGTTAATAAAAAAATGCAAATGTTGCCATTGAATGAGACCTAGCTTTGAATTTTACCATTAAAAATGTCAATTAAATGTTAATTGAATAAAGATGAGGCAAATTTCTCGCAACTTCAGGGCGCTACGCCTCTGCCCCATTGTGGATAGGGTTGAGTCTAAGGCTAAGAGATTAATAAACTGTCCCCAACTTTCTAACTCTCTTGACCCACTATCTCTGCGACGTGGCGTTGGCGCACTATCCCTTTTCTATAGGTACTACAATGGCAGGTGCTCGAGGGAACTGGCCTCTCACATTCCTCCACCGTTGCGTCGTCCTCGTTGCACAAGGGGTGCCCTGCTTTCGCATCAGTTTTGTGTGGATGTAGGAAACCCCAGGCTGGCCCGTTGTGGTGCCTCCTTTCCAGCCACCTCTGCTCTGTGGAACTCTCTACCTTCTTCTATTTTTCCTCCTGTATTTAATCTTGATCTCTTCAAGGCTTCCGTCTGTGCCCACCTGAGGGATGTGCGTTAGGTCTGTGTTTGAATGTTTTTTTGTGTGTGTGTGTGTGTGTGCCCCCTCCTTGAAAAGGGCTATGCCCGTGAGTGGCGGTGTTCTGTTAAAAAAAAAAAAAAAAAAAAAAGATAGTCTGTATTTCATTTTGATTTCATAAATATGAATTATCTTAGGTGTTTGAGTTCTTAAAAACACCTTTGACTTTTCTGCATAACTAACAAATTTTATGCAAGTCATGCTGAACTTTCATACAAGCCTATAGACTCTAATTGAAATATCTAATTTAGTATCATTAACAATTTCAAAAAGTTCATCTTCAAAAAATATTTAAGCCTTTAATAAGTTTTATATTATAAATAATCCTTTCTTTTTTATTCACTTTGATTCAATCTCAAACAAAATACTAGTGATTATAATAAATTAGGATAAATTCAATTAGGAAAAGTCTAATTGGATCATTATAAAATGTTAGCATAAGAACATAAAAGCATAATAAAAACAGAGACAGAAGTTACATTAACCTTTATATTACTGCTTCATTTCAGCCTTTAATAAACACAATTTAATAATAATAATAGTAATATTTAAAAATAAAATAAAAAATAATACTTAATTCCCATCCAGAAACCCTAATACAGTATAACCTACAATTTTTTAATTTTATCCATTTATTTATTGTTTTGCTTAATAAAAGAATAAATTTATTAAATTCAATTAATAAATATGATCAATAAAAAAAGTTGGATATTTGACTAAATAAATAAATAATTACTTTATTAATTATTTTTTCTTCTTTAATAACATTAAAAGTTTGATTAAAATGATGTGAAAATATACTTTTGGAAAAAAAAATGAATACACTGTTATTCTATTTTATATAATTTACAATTTATTTATCTTCCCTTTAATTAAATTTTTATTTTTAAAATTAATCAATAAAAGATATAATTTTATGGTAAATGACTAAATTAGTTAACTGGTGGATTGCTCTGTTTCATGACACATTCATCCCATTTTCATATATGTTTAGAAAGTGGCCTATTAGCCTTACTGTGAGCTTAATAAATAGCCTATGGTTTAGTCAGTAATGAGACAAATTTATTTGTTTGTCTGAGTTCAGTTTGAAGTTAATTTTAGTTATTTATACAAATTTGAGTTAATATTTTAATTCAATAATATTGTGTAAGTTATAACCCTTGAGTTTTCCTTTTCTTTCTTTTTTTTTTGAATTCATATGTCTACATCTTAATTTAACCTTAATATTATTGGTTTGTTGAACCAGCCATGAGGGAGCATTAGAGCTTAGGCCTAGATTTAGCCTTTCATTCCTTTTTTCTTTGGTTTAATATTTTCATTATTATATATACAATTTCAATCTATACATTATTTTAATTCAATGTTAATGTGAAAGTTGTTTATAAAGACAATATATTTGTTTAATTAATGTCTGGGACTTACTTTTACCATACATAATAGTACTTTTAACTTCCACCAACCACAACAGCCTAACCTAGACCAAGTTTTTCCTTTTTCTTACTATTCCTAGGCTTAGTATTTGTTCCACTAGCTTCTATTTGTATTCTATTGAAAACATCACAACTAAATATGAGTATATGCATTAAAAAGCCTAATAAAGCTTACAAAAATAAAGAATTGTAAGTAACAGGTGAGCATTTTTTTTTTATTGAAAATATGAAGACAAAATAATAACTTAAGAAGCCACAAAGGCATGTCAAGACTATCTTAAACCAAAAATGCAAAAGTTGCCATTGAATGAGACCTAGCTTTGAAATTTTTTTTATCTTCCCTTTAATAAAATTTTTATTTTTAAAATTAATCCATAAAATAGAACATTTTTTATGGTAAATGTTTAAATTAGTTAACTGTAGCTTGCTCTGTTTCATGACACATCCATCCCATTTCCAAATGTGTTTGGAAAATTTCCTATTAGCCTAACATTGTATATGACTGTGAGCTTAATTTGTATTTTATATCTTAGTAATAAGCGTACCATTGGTTTGACCGAGTTAAGTGTGAAGTTAGTTTTAGTTGTTTATATACATTTGAGTATTTATTTTATCGCATATGAAAGCCATGATCAGAGTTTCGTTCATATTGAAGATGTATATTTTTATTATTGACCATACATTTGAAAAATAAAATAAACGTCTGATCACTATAAGCAAAAGTACTCCTCTGCATATAATTATATATTGATATATCAATATATTAGTACCAAATATTACTATTTAAGGCATGATTTCATGAATGTATATTTAATTTTTTATTATTTAACTGTAATTAATAATTTAATATGCTTTTCTGAGACTTTAATGAAAAAAAAATATGATCTACTACAGTTTTCAGTAACAATTTTATTATATATATATATATATATATATATATATATATATATATTATATATATATTTATTATATATATATATATGTATATATATATACACTGTATATCTGACTATTCATCGTGACTTGGGCATATTTCTTGATGTAAAATCTAATTTCATGATTTTTTTTTTTTTTTTTTAAATGTAAGTGATGTAATTTATTTAATTTTCTTTTCTGTTTCTTTTTAGTGTTTATTTATAAAAAGTATATTTTGAGTTCATAGAATTAATTTCAAATAAATGCCAGTTAACTTCTCCAGTTGAAAGAGTTACTGGAAAAACAAATTTAAATAAATTACAGCATTGTTAAATTATTTAAAATTCAAATATAAATTTATAAAGTGAAATTTTGTGGATAAAGTCACTTGCTTAATGAATGGTCAGAGAAATAGAGAAAATTGGAATGTATAGATCATATTTTACATGTGATATTTTAAGCCATAATATATATAATGTATAAATTATTTATAAATATTTTAATATAAGAATATGTTCTCAAAATTTTTTCTTTGTTTTTCAGCTTAAATTATTATAAATTATTAGTTCTTATCTATTAAATCATTAGTTCATTATGGGTAGAAAACGTTCAGTAAGTGAAAGCTCAGGCCATGAATTTGATAATAGCGATGATTATGCCTGTAGTTCTATTTCTAATCATGAAAGCCCATCAAGAAAAAAAGTTAAACGAAAACATAAAAAATCACATAAGTATATGATGATGGAATCAGAGTTAATTGAAAATGAATATTATAGAAAACATAAGAATAAACATAAAAAGCACAGGAGAGAAGCTTCAAAACATAGGGAACATTTTGTCGAACACGAGTCTTATAAACATCTAAAAAAGAAGCACAGCCATCGTTCAAGTAGACACGAATCCAATAGACATAAAAAATATTCAGATTCTGATAGGTCTAGGCATAGTTCTCATAGCAGAAAAGACAAGCATCGACATTCCAAAGATCTTTTGAATCAAGAATTGAAGCATGAAACAGAGTAAGTATAAAAACTTTAAAATATGCATGCTATTGAGGAATATTAGAAAATAGAAAGTTGTTTTTAATTTTCAAGAAATGTAAAATTTTGAGATAAAAACTTGTACTATGAATTATTTAGTTTAAATTTTTGTAATTTTTTATATTCGTAATTTTGAATATATATATATATATATATATATATATATATATATATATATATATATATATATATATATATATATATATATATATATATATATATATATATATATATATATATATATATATATATATATAAACTTCCGCATCCGCTTATATAAGAAAAGCATATCTGCATTCACATCTGCATCCCTGGATATTAAAAATTTGATATCCGATGCATCACTAGATTAAATATTTGTAATTTTGTATTCAAATTTTTCTAGGGAACCAAAGAGCAGATGGGCTGATGATGACAATGAGACAAATCTTTTGCAACCTATTAAAACTGAACCAGTATCTGATGATGACACACTTATGAGTGAAATTAACAACAGTGAAAATCATAAAATCAATACTGTTAAAGAAGACAAGCCACGGAAAGATGAGAGGTACGTACTACTTATTATCTGCATTTTTAAGTGTGAGTCTTGTGTGTAAATGTAGTAAAATTAAGATATTTAAAGGATCTAGTTGATTATTTATCTTTTAAAATAAATTTTTATTAACTGTATTTTGTAGTTTGTGTGTGTGTATATTTTTGCTTGTATTATTGTAATTATTTATTATTATTATTATTATTATTATTATTATTTTGATTTATAAGATAGCCAAGGGTATTATTATATCTGAGTTTACCACCACCTATCGGAGTGAATAATAATAATAATTTTTTTTTTTGGTAAATATATGTGGTTGAACCTTACAGTGGAATAACATAAATGGCTATTTAGAAAAATAGCATTTTTAAGAGATGGCAAGGTTATATCATAGAGAATTTAAAATTAATTGCTAATTGATATATATAAGAGGAGAGCTAAGAAAGAGTGGATAGAGTTGTGCCAAATGGGAAATGCATTTTACATGTTGACAAAAATTGAATTTAAAAAAAAGAAATAAATAAAATAAAAAAAAAAAAAATATAAATATATATATATATATATATATATATATATATATATATATATATATATATATATATATATATATATATATATATATATATATATATATATATATATATATATATATATATATATATATATATTAATATATATATATATATATATATATATATTTGGAATTCATGGTTGTAAAGTGTTAAGGAGAAGTAGGATAATAATGAAGGAATTGCGAACAATAAAACTACTTATACAAATGCTTGATTTAATATTTGTATAGATTTTAATGTATCAGATCAGAAGTTAATTTACATTATAGAATAAATATCAATCATGTTGAAAGGTGGTTTAAGCAGAGTTGTTTCTTGGATGAAGAAATCAATTTTTGTTTGAATAGTATGTAGTTGTAGAGGTTATATATTATTTTGCATTATAGTTTTTTTTTTTTTTTCAAATAGTTTTAAATATGGATCATAAACTCTTTATTTTAGTAATAATCTAAGAAACTTATGAAATAAAAAATAAGCAAAGTAAAATTTAACGAGTGTCAATTTGACATAATTCGTGCTTAGGCATGGTAGTGTATGTGTGTGAGAGATAAATAAAAAAAATAACTATATCAGCCTGAATAAGTTTCAAAGACAGAATGTTGGAAGACAGGAAAGATGAAGGTTAACATGGAAAACCTTAGAGGTCGGCAAGGTAAAGAATGAATAATCAAATAATTGTAATCAGGAAAAGGGAGGTCAACAAAAGAGATTTGGATGAAATTTTCTGATTGTAAAACAAGTATTTTTATTAAATCTGAATAATTTCATGAATAATGTGGAGCAATTGCGAGCTTTTAAAAATCATATAGCAACTCAGAGGTGGTGGTGGTGGCTATTATTATTATTATTATTATTATTATTATTATTATTTATTTATTAATTTTCCAGTATTTGCTTATATCGTGGATTAAAGAAAACCTTTTTTTGTTTTTATTATTAGAGAGAAGTGGGAAAATAACATTCCAGAAAAAGTAAAGGAAGAAAAGCCAGAAGTGAAAGAAAAAGTTAATATGGGTCTCTCAGGGAAACTTACTGAAGATACCAACACTTACAATGGAGTAGTTATCAAATATTCACAACCTCCTGAAGCCAGAAAACCCAAAAGGAGATGGCGTTGGTAAGTGCAATTGATGTTTCTATATTTTTTTGTTTTGTTTTTAAATGTCATTTATCTATTTTTTGTTTTATATTGTTATTAAGTTTTATATTAAGATACTAAATAAATTTACTTAATTAATGAAGGAATATATTTTTAAGTTAATTTTGTACCCATTATTAAAAGGTTTTATATTATTCCATATTATTATTATTTTTATATTTTTTATTTTATTTTTATTTTGCTTTAATTACCCAATTACTTAATTTTGTTTTCTTGAATTTCTCAATTGTAGGTACATCTTCAAAGGAGATGAAGAACTTCCATTCTTACCATTACACCGTCAAAGTGCTTATTTGATTGGAAGGGAAAGGAAAGTAGCTGATATACCTACCGATCATCCTTCATGCTCTAAACAGCATGCCGTTTTTCAGTACAGACTCGTAAGTTACGAGAGAAGAGATGGATCGACTGGTCGAACTGTTAAGCCCTATATATTGGACTTGGATTCAGCTAATGGAACTTATGTTAATAATCGACGTATCGACCCACGGTGTTACGTAGAACTTCTGGAAAAGGATGTTGTGAAGTTTGGTTATAGTAGTAGAGAATATGTACTACTACATGAAGCCTCCAAAGGAAGCGACGATGAATTACCTGATGCTGGAGTAGCTGATGGAATGGATTTAAGTCCTATTTCATTACTGCGTAGTCAGTAGGAATTTTTTTTCGCAGTTTTTCCTTGTTGGTTCTAATGTAAAATGTGAACTATGAATCAAGTAAGAAGTATAATCCAGGTAAATGTTTTTGAATATCGACTGGTTTTAGTGTAAATCGTTTGTCTTTTTGTGATTTAAATAACGAAGTTAAAAAAAAAAAAAAAATTGTATTATATAATTATTAAGTTTGTGTTATAACTTAATTGGAATTGAAATAGTTTAAAAGTTTCCATTTGTGATATATTTATAACATCATTTAAAGTTTTTACAAGAACCGCATTCCTTCCATAAATAAGTAACTGTTGATATCGAAAAAAAAAATAAAAAAAAAAAATTTTTTTTTTGCTATATTTCAGAAGGATAAGCCAAAATATTTTGTTAGGTCTAATAAGTATAATGAAAATTTGGTTAAATTATTTGTCTTTTTTTTTATATATATATATAAATATATATTATAGGAATTATTTATGAAATAATCACTCAGTTTTAGAATTACTACTGATCGGGCAAGTTTTTCTTTTCTTATTATTCTTATTATTTTTATTATTATTTAATTTAATTTTTTATTACTCACATTGGGTTAGAATTGTAATGTTGCCTAATTTTTACTTGCAGTTCTATACATTAAGTGCCTTAATTTTTTTTTTTTTTTTTCATTTCGAACTCTGGTGGTGTGTGCGCGTGTGCGCAGTGTAATATATCCAGTGCCTTAAATTTGATTCATCTTGCTCATCTTCACTGCATATTTATTAGAGACTTTGAGTGGGGAGCAGTGGATGTTTAGGCACTGAAGATATGTCACAGCTACTAAAAAAATAAATCTAGCAACTTGATTATAATTTGTCAAATGCTATCTCAGTCTATCAGCACACTTTCATGCTGTGGACAAAAAGTATAACAGTATAATGACTAGTATTATCTGTTAAAAAACTAATTTCAAGTGTCAATGAAAGTCAGTTCCTTTCAGGATTATCTTACTAGAATGACAATTTTTATACATTTTTACCATCCCTTTTGAATTTTTTTTTTTCTTTGATACTTTGCAAGAAGTTTTATTAGTTTCTGCAAAGTGTGTCATGCTCTTAGCTCTAAAATTTATTGAATGACTATAGCTTTGCTCTTAACTGTTTATAACCAAGATTAATTTTCACCCACTTAAAATACCACATCATTTACACCACCAATGTTTCAATCTCTATATTTTAAGGCACCAATGTCTAGCAGCTGCCAGTAAACATGAAAATGTCAGATTAGGTGTCTTCTAATATATACTTTATTAGGATTTGTATAAAATGTTGATATTGCTCATATATATATATATATATATATATATATATATATATATATATATATATATATATATATATATATATATATATATATATATATATATATATATATATATATATATATATATATATATATATATATATATATATATATATATAATATATATATATATATATATATATATATATATATATATATATATATATATATATATATATATATATATATATATATATATATATATATATATATATATAATTCTGACAAATCACTATTTACATACCTTAAATATCGATTTGAGCCCTGTACATACACTTGTAAATATTTATATTCATATATTATTATTATTAAAATTTTGATGTGTAAACAATTATTTATATGTAAATATTTTATTTTTTAAATATGTAAAATAATATATAAAATGAAGATTATTTTTAACCTCTTAAAATATTAATTTTAATTCGTTTCTTCTGTATTTTTATTTTGAAGAACATTGATTTTATTCTATTTTAATGGGCTCTGTTGATGTTATCTCATGCAAATACTCTGATTTTGATGTAGATGGGCTGGTGTAGAAGTTGAGATTCTTCGACATCGGAAGATGGTGAGAATATGAAACAAGCTTTTCATTTAGTATCTAAAAAAAGACTCTAAGGAGGATGAAGGGTATGTGAAGAAAGTTGTAAAAGTTTGAAAGTTATGGTAGATATATTTTAAAGTGAATTTTGTACCCATTATTGAAAGGATATCATGACATTTTAAGATGTAAAAATTAGAGATAGTTTTTTATTACAAATATCTGAATAAATTTCTTTGCTAGTTACTTTAAAAAAAAAAAAAAAAAAACTCTTCTTGATTATTTCTAAGAAAAACTTGATTGTATTGAAAAATGTTTTCCATATTTTGTTAATTCATGAATTTTTTCAGGAAGAACTTGTAAAGCATAATAATTCCAAATTACACTTTTCATAGTTCAAAATGTTTCCGCATCGACAGTTGCTTGCTTTTATTGTAAGTATTGAAAGTTTCATATTTAATGATTACGGTTTTAAAAACATTTATATACCCAGATATAAATTCATCATGATTAATAGATATAGTTATTATTTTCTACCTGTATAAAAATAATTGTTGATATAACTACTGCAAGCAACTTTAACTTGACTCATACAGAGCCTTACTTTATTTTAACAATATTATATAACCATTTAAGAAGTATTATTCTTCATTGTTACCTAATCTCCATTTTTCTTTGCATACTACTGACTATCCTTTTTAAAAAAAATTTGGGCTATTTTTCTAATTTTAGAAGAGGTACAGACAGTAAAATTGGAGTAACCAAATTCTTTGATATAGCAAATCATGTTGACATTTGAATTTTATATACGTTTGTTAAATATATTTTTGAGTATTTAAAATTTATCATAGAATACCAGATGTTCATATATTTAATAAGAGCTTCAATTTATTATTACTTCTCAAGCGAATTGCAACTGATATCTAAAAAAAAATAATTTAGTACATTTAGTAAGAGAGAAATTGGCGGGGGAGTTTTCCAAATACATGAATACTTTTATTTTTTTATTAAAAAATATTACAATTATTTCTTGTGTTTTAAGAAGAGATTATCAGCTGAGAATAACGTATTATGAATTTCCATTTGAGCTTCAGAAAGTCATTAACTATAATGTAGTAAATCCAAATCATAATAAGAAACGTTTACTTACAAATGCGATTAACATTAAAAATAATTTAATAATAATCATAATTATATGAAAAGCCTGTACAGAAATCACTAATGCTCACTTAGTTTATGGCATTATAGATAAGGGAACCATATAACTAATCCTCCAAGATATATAGCTAATCAGGGTTTACTAGAGGGGTTGTTATATCTTACTCAGGAAATATAGACCTCTCAGATATGCAAATTTACTTTAGTCTAACATCTGGAAATGAAGATGTTAAGGAGGGAAATTACTTATAAAGGTCGCTGCTGTTCATTCATTGCACAGGTGGTGAATAGAATGTGAGGTCAAAACTAGCAAGCAGAGGAAACATCCATTTTTTTGTGAGAGAGGTTGAATTACCATTGCGTAAGCAAGCCAGCACAACCACTTGGTGGCGCCTTCATTAAACCAAAGAGGGTCAGCTTCCTAGGGTGGTTGTCAGTCTCAGAATTTGTCAACACAACTTTAATTACCCTCTTGTGTGAAGAATGAAGCTTGTTGGGGGTGGATGGGGTCAGATGTCAGTTTGTTTATAACGTAAACAGATAGGATATACGTAGAATGGATATGTTGTGTTAAAGAAATGATTTTAGTTTGTTGAATATTTGTAACATCTCCAAAATATTACGGTATCTGCATTTTTTTGGATGGAGAAGTTATGGAAATCTTTGGATGAGCAAAATTACGGATTTTTAAGTTAAAGTTGCTTTAGTTCTTGCATTTGCTGATATAATCGGATTAGATGACGTATGGGTTTACATTTGTAAGGATTGAAATGCTGGAAATCTTTAGTACTATGATTATCAGTTTCACTGTAAAGACTAAAACATGGAGATATTATGATGTGTCATCAGGAAAAAAAAAACATACCTACCCCCCTTTAATTAATAATTTTATTAATAGTAACCATTATTTCTGACTCAACAAGTGCTATTCTTGACCTCCAAGACCAGTATACCAGAAATCCTCTAACTTTTGTGTAATGCTACATTCATGGGAAAAAGACTCTTACTATATGTTAGGTCCTTTCTCATGTGGGCATCCATGGGAACGAATAGACGGAAAGCTTACCACTGCCGCAGTAACCAGTAAATAAATGACTAGTACCTTCCTGAGACCTTGCAAATGAGATGCCTACCTGTCACTGATTACTATTATTCTCATCTTCGGCAAGAATTCTTCACTTGCAAGCTGAATACTGGGCTAAGAATTCTAGTACCAATTGTGCCCAATCGTGAGAGGTTGGTCTTCCAGGTGCAGGATGGGATGCTGAGTGGAAATGATCCAGACTCTCTTGTATATCGGCTAGATTCTAGACCAATGGTGGGCAACCATTGACACGCGTGCCAAATGTGGCACGCCGAAAATTTTTTTTTGGTAGCAAAGGTTCATGGATTGTTTAAATTTTATTTTAAAGATAAATAAAATTTTCTTTTTTTGAACATCTTTTATAAATGATTTAAAATCAATAGAAAATTATCTGTAATAACCTTTTATTTTGTTACAGTCATACTAATGTATAAAAGTTCTTCAAATACTTAAAATATATCAAATATGTTCTAAAAAAATTTTTTTGGTTGGCACGTTGAAAAATTGTGTCTGAGATTCTGCCGATTTTGGCACGGTCTCTCAAAAAGGTTGGCCACCCCTGTTCTAGACTAACTTAATATCAGCTATCTCATTTCAGTTGATAATCCGTCCGGTTTGTTAGTTTTGTAGCTCATATTTAAAACGTAAACTTTCTCCATTGTCAGTCTATTAATTTTTTATTAGATTTTGTCTCTGACGTCACCAGTACAAGTACTCGAAATAATAATAATAATAATAATTTGATATAAAAATACGAAAAATTATAGAATAAAAGCTAGAATGTTATAAAACTTGAATGGGAGAAATTAATTTCTGAGAAGGCAATTTTGAAAATTTTTAATTCTTTAAAGTACTTCTTTTTGCGGATCTATATAAAATGTTTACCAAATTTTAATGGGTAAATATTTTTGCTTTAAAATGAATTAACTAAATAATTTTGATGGTTCGAAATTATTTAGGTTATTATCATAACCGAGAATGTTTGTTTTATGCGAACTCACGACACTCAAACCGCTGTTAGTTTTGTTACCATGACAACAGTAGTAAACTGAAAAGTCGAGAATACAAAAGTTTGTTAGCTTTTAAATGTTCTTATCAAGTGTATATATATATATATATATATATATATATATATATATATATATATATATATATATATATATATATATATATATATATATATATATATATATATATATATATATATATATATATATATATATATATATATACAGTGATGTGGATGATACTTGAAATTTGATTTCGGCGATGACGGTAATCGTTGCTTTGAAAAGACCTTTGGGCGACGAATTTACTCGGTATGTATCGCCTGTACAGTAGCTACATCGGTACATTTTTATACATTTGCGAAAATTATGCTGATAAATGATATTTCAAGAGATAGTTATACCTGTTTTTAATTCATTAATTTTATTTGGTTTCTGTGCTACCACTTGTGGATAACTCATTGTATTCAAGAGAAAGGAATCTATAAAATTGAAAATTGAACAAAAATCGCCAATTTTGATGTTACAAAGTGAAATTATTATAAAATAATAAGAAAAAACTGGCAAAAATTGAACAATGCAAATAAGCTTATATTTCATAAAATTTATAGAACTTAAAATATATATATATATATATATATATATATATATATATATATATATATATATATATATATATATATATATATATATATATATATATATATATATATATATATATATATATATATATATATATATATATCGTCGCTTTGAAATCAAACCAGCATATCTGCAAAATTCATATTTTTCACCTGAGCGCTTTAAAGTTTACACAAATGGGCTTTTTACATGTAAATGCATACCGGCCCAACGCCATCTGACGGATTTTTATTCAACTATACGATATGCCGGTTCGACATAAAAATAGACGGGAAAAAAAATCTTTTGACACCAAAAACTCAAAAACTCAATTTTTGCAGATATGCCGGTTTGATTTCACAGCGACGATATATATATATATATATATATATATATATATATATATATATATATATATATATATATATATATATATATATATATATATATATATATATATATATATATATATATATATATATATATATATATATATATATATATATATATATATATATATATATATATATATATATATATATATATATATATAAATAATATATAATAAAATCAAAGTAAATAAAATAAATGTGTTGAAAGATAAGAAATATAAAACTAAACTATGTTAACAGAATATTATGTGACAGAAATCATCTGTATTAATACATTGCATTTTACTTTAGAAATAATAATTGACTAAACAGTTTATTAGATGGTTAATCCATTTTTCTCTGAAGAATGTATATGACTACAAAACAAAAAATATTTTCACGGGAGAAGGTGGAAGTGAAGTACTGAACTTTTTAAAAAAAAGACTTTCATAATTCTGGAATATTGGTATAATATTGAGAGAGAACTACTTTCCATCCTCTAAGAACTTTAGCACTTCCATTTCATAAGAAATTAATAAGGATTAATTAAGATTTGGAATTAATGGAGATTAAAGATGCTCGAAATTCTAAAAGTCATTAGACCCTGCTTCATTGATCTCTAAAAAGTCCGTTTCTGTTGAATGTTCATCTGGACTTTTCATAGCTGGTACCAATTTGCATTTTTCTTTTTTATTAATAATATTTGTTCAATTTGCTATTTACTGTTAGGAACTTTAAATTGGGGATTGGATGTTGATACCAAAATTACTTGTTTGCATGAAGCATCTCAGTTCCCGTCTAGCTGATGGAAACTTTCAAACTGCTTGGCAAAATTCGATACATCTGCATCAAGTAGCAGCTGCCAGTGTTTAATACAATTGAATTGAGGTTCTGCATCTATTTTTCAACAGCTAAAGCTGTAGGTAGCAAACAACTATAATAGCATTCTATAGCCGATTGTAGTCTCTGGAGCTCCATTGAAAGAAATTACTTGAACTATGACATACTCTTTAAGAAACGTAAACACGGCATCCCTAAAAGTAGGTAATCCTAACTCCTAAGAGAGTCATTGTTAAATTTAAATGGTCTTTATACCTTAAAAGAACTAAATTATCTAATAGGGAGCTCCATCTCGTATTTCATGATAATCTTAATTGAGAGTTCAGTATTTCCTGAATAATATCTGTAGATTTTGGCCTTCCAGTTAAGATCCAAAGAGAAGAGCATTTACTAATAGTGCTGTTGTGAAGTTTAGATAATGAACATTTCGTTGAAAAATTCTTAAATGAACAGGACACAAGACTGAAAGTGTGAGAGCAACATCTTAAATGCGATGGAAGTACTATTTCTTCATAGTCAAGTTCAGTAAGTGAATTGGAAAATAAAGTCTTCAGAATTATGTTCTTCATCACTAGGATCTAAAACAGCATCTTCCTCTTCAATACATTCGTTTTCTTCAAGCACTCTAATTCCATTTTCCCTGAAAGCTTCCTCAAAATTCGAACCATTATCAGTAATAGTTTTATATATAAAATTCTCCTCGTATATATCCATACTTCCTCTCAATTTTGTCCAATATATATATATATATATATATATATATATATATATATATATATATATATATATATATATATATATATATATATATATATATATATATATATATATATATATATATATATATATATATATATATATATATATATATATATATATATATATATAGTAAAATGTTTTTGCATATCTCTCCATATACAATTGTAATTTCAGTGGACGCTGTTCTAAACTCTGGTAGCGTGACACCTCAGAAATGATGTGTGACTCTTCTTTTTATTCATTTTCACTTTATCTCTGTTCTGTATTCTGACCCAGATTGAATTACTAATCTTATTCACTCATGTAATCTATCTCAAAGTCTGAGACATTCTTAATTTACTTGTAGGCGTTGGACATAATTATGGAAACACCTGATAAATACATGAATTTACTTAATATGGTGTGGGGGCCACCTTTCATTTTCATAACCACCTATATTTTGCTGGCTATTCATATATAAATCCTGGTTGGTGCGTGATGGTATGTATACCATTCCTCAGGCAAAATTAGACGTAGTTTCAATAGGGATGCTGGTGGTGGATAGCAATCTCATGACCTTGGATGCGGTACCCTGCGATAACTAAATAACATTGCCACTTTGCTCACAGACTCACTTGCTAGGAGGGCACCAAGAGTTAGTCCTCTTTGAAACTCTGTAAACTTAGACATACTTCCCTTGTTTCAGCACAAACTATTAACCTCCAAGCAACTAGCCCTTCCTACGGACGTTATAGATTACCTATCGCACTTTACACACGAGCACCTCTAACGCCCTCTTCAATTTCGGGTTAGTGGACGTCTGTCATATGTATGCACTTTTTCTTTCTGCCGTTTCTATATTTTTTGTTCAACCCCTGTATTTCTCTAGTTACGTGAAAATAGGTCAGGGATATAATGAGTTGGCATAGTGGGTAGACAGTATATGATTGCTCATTAATACTTTTCTTAATCACTGCTTAAACATTTTCAAATTCGTGTAAAGAAAGAGTATGTTGGTCTTGATCTAAAAGATAGTCTTCGTTAATGCTGCCACTGATAGATTTCAATTGGATTCCTAATCCTTTATCCTCTCCACCACCACCATATATATATATATATATATATATATATATATATATATATATATATATATATATATATATATATATATATATATATATATATATATATATATATATATATATATATATATATATATATATATATATATATATATATATATATATATATATATATATATATATATATATATATATATATATATATATATATATATATATATATATATATATATATAATAAAAAGAGTTAAATTTTGAGATTACATTGCAGTATCGTTGTGTTATAACCATATCATCATTATGAGTAACGAAATACGATTTATTGTCAACGAATTAAATAAAGCTCCTTTTAATAAAAATTACAATTTGATTACGTTTGACTCTTTGTTGCCAGATCAGTTATTGCAGGTAAATTTCTTCTGTTTTAATATATATATATATATATATATATATATATATATATATATATATATATATATATATATATATATATATATATATATATATATATATATATATATATATATATATATATATATATATATATATATATATATATATATATATATATATATAGGTTTTTAAGTTTTAAATGACCTTAAATTCTTAATTTGTCATCCCTTTTATAATTTTTCATGCAAAATGCTTACTAATGTAAATTTGCGTATTTTATTAGCTATTTTTTTTTTTTTTTTATGCTTCGAAGATTTTAAATGATGTCTTCACCGAAATTGACCCGTCAAACAAGGCTGACATCCGTGAAGAGGAACCACAAGACACGGCAGTTCGGATGTTTGGAATGCTTAGAATCCTCAAATATAGACCACCCGAAGAGAATGCGTAAGCCTTTTATTTTAATATCTTGTAGTTGAAATTTTAATAATAAACTGAAAGTAAATTTGTTTTTGCTCAAAGCATTTTGAAGAATCGAATATAGTTTACCTATGCATTCTAAATTTGTGTGTTTTCTTTTTCTTTTTATTTTTTGCCATAAATAAATGAAATATTTTTTTTTACGGAATTTCATTTGATAGCTGATAACCAATGACATTTATGACATTAGGAGTTACAAAGATGTACATACATTAATGGAACCTCAAGAGTAAATTACATCAGTTAAATTGACTTTAGATACCTATGCCTTACATTCAGTAGCGAGTTTGCAAGCAGACTCCGGGCAATCACATACAAACACTCATACATACACATGCACACAAGCGCACACACACCATGTAAATAAGCTACATTAGTCCTTTTTATTATACTAAATCCTATAAAATGCAATACATTCTGACCCGATCAGGCATGCATTTCGATCTGGCTTGGTGGCTGGACAAAAATACATTATTTATCCAATTCTCTTTTGGCTTCTTCAACGAATGGATGACCTCAAGAAAAGAGCCTATTTGGCTAAATTCTTGGTAAAATTGGACATTCCTGCAGAAATTCAGGGAGATGCAGATGTTGCAGATATGGCCACAAAGGTAAGTCTAAAAGAAAGTGATCACTTGAAAAAAGATTAAGCATTTCACCATTGAAATTCCGAGTTCACCACGGAAGGCAAGTTATATTTTCAAATGATTTCAATTTATTTTAGAATGACGAGCTGATGGAACAATTTAAAATGATGCACATGGAACATGAAGAGTTGAAAAACAGCGGGTTTTCAACCACTGAATTACGACGTGACATTGCTTCCATGGAAGAAGAAAGAGACTTAGTTACAAGGCGTATCGAGAGGATGCGTCAAAAAACAGATGGGATGCCTAACCAAGAAGCGATGCTCGAATCGGCCAGAAATTTACGTAAAGAAAAAGAAAAACAAAAAGAGATGAGTCAACAAGAATCAGATTTAAGGTCTCAGATTCAGCTCGCGGATCAAAGAATAGGCCGTATAGAAGTTCAGCTTAAAGATATAAGAAAAGCAAGTCTTGGGACCACTCCTGAAGGTATGTGTGTATGTGTATATATATATATATATATATATATATATATATATATATATATATATATATATATATATATATATATATATATATATATATATATATATATATATATATATATATATATATATATATATATATATATATATATATATATATATATATATATATATATATATATATATATATATATATATATATATATATATATATATATATATATATATATATATATCAACATGAGAATCATAACTGTTGATTTATGCTGACAAATGAGAAATGTAATTAGTAATTTATGTTACACATTCTTCAGGACTTATTCAGAGACTGGAAGAAGAAGTAAACGTAAATAATTACATAGCAAATGAAAAATTACCAAAAGAACTGACCGGAAAGAAAAAACTTGTTGAAACTCTTAAGAGAGTCGCTGATGAACCAGCAATGGGGCAACAGGAAATTGATATGATTAACAAAAAGGTAACTTGTTTGTCTTTTGAGAATATTACTTAATTAGGCAATAATTATATACGCTTTATTTTATTTTTTTGTGTAGATTAAAGATACAACGGAAGAAATAAACAACTTGAATGAGAAGAAAATAAAAGAAGTTGAAGAAGACGAAAGTTCGGAAGGAAAGTGTGTGTGTATATATATATATATATATATATATATATATATATATATATATATATATATATATATATATATATATATATATATATATATATATATATATATATATATATATATATATATATATATATATATATATATATATATATATATATATATATATATAGAAATATTAGAACTATTTTTCAGGTTGGAAAACTTTCATTTTATCGTCAAAATGCTTCAATCATCGCTAGAAAAAAAGAACAGACTTTTGAAAAGTTGAATGACTTGCGAAATGAACTTAATCACATTCAAGAAGAGATTATGGTAAGTCTTTACAGAAATTCTATCTTAAATTACGAGGCCTTTGCGTTATTAATTGAAATGACTCTTAAAATAGTTTCTTCTTTCAGGAAAAGCGAGAGCAATTAAACGAATATTCTGGAGAAGAAGTTTTGAGAGGAGAAGAATTTAAGTTATATATCAGCAAACTTAGAGAAAAAAGTTACAATTATAAATTACGAAAAGCCGAACTCAATGAACTTAGAGCTGAATTTGGAGTCTTAAGCAGAACAGAAGAAATTTTGAAGGCTCAAGATTCTCAGATTAATGAACAACTAGTAAGTCATTTTGTTATATATGTTTTTTTCTATCTATATATTTGTATTTTTTTTCTAAAATAGTTACGAGAAATCAAAAATGTTATGGCACTTACCAATCTTATGCCTGCATGAATGAAAAATAAGCCAGTTGATTTCTTTTCACCTTTTCTTTTTCAAATTACAATTTCCTTAGTCCGAAGAAAAGTTCTCTAACCAGTAAAACTGGAAGGAGGGAGAAATTTTGTTTCAGAATTTAGGTTCATGGTAATTCATGCACAATTGTTACAGGACAGATAAAATTAGGTTAAGTTGTATGACATTACGTAGGACGTTGGATTACAGTGAAAATGAATTTATGAAAAAGGGTAGAAATTGAAGGTACCATATAAGTGCACTGATCTTTGTAACTAAATGAAATATATATTTTATTTTCAAGAGTACTCTGGAAACCTCAGGAGGTGTTTCTGGCTTCAGAGACACCCAAGAGTCCCTTGAACAAGTCTCGTCGATGAAAGCAGCTGTTGATGAAAAAAAAGGGGAAACCTTAAATGAAATGAGTGAAATGGTCCGGGAACTTAACTTCAAGATCAACGAAAGGAAAGCTAGTCTTGCTCCTCTGTTAAAAGGTAATTTTTTAAATTGCCAGTTTTGATCTCTAATCGGTAAAAAAAAAAGTAATAAATTTCATGTTTACAATACTAATTTCCAACTTTTTTTTTCAAAATATAATTTTCCTATGATTTTTCTCATATATTCTTGATTTCACAATATCTGGGTATGTCCTTGGATATGATTTGTTTCTTACATTTTTTATATAAGCTGTCATATCTATTGGATTCATAGCTTTTGGAAAGAAATTTATCATGTTATTTTTACATGGTAATGAGTATTGAAATATTGTCTTTGGAAATGAACTCAGTTCCTCTTTCTCTCAACTCGACATAACCTTCCACACAACTATGACATCTTCTTCGAAAACAAACCTTCGTCTGTCCTTAATATTTTGGGTGTTTCTATTTCTCGTAATCTCTCTTCGAAAGATCACATTACTTAATTTTCTTTTTAAACAAGCTTCTAAGAGGTTGGGTGTTTTGAGGCGCCTTCGTAATTTATTCTCGATACCCCAGTTCTTTGCTGTTTAAAGGGGTGTTGTTCACCCCTTTATGGAGTACACCTCACACATCTCTCCTTGAAAAGATGGAGTCTAGGGCTTTTCGTTTTATCAACTCTTCCGCTTACTAATTCTCTCCAGTCTTTTTTGCCCATCGTATTGTTGCATCATTTTCTTATAGCATCGCTATTATAAATGGACACTGCTCTTCAGAATTCTCCCGTCGCATACTTCCTCCATTTAGAAGGACTTGTGCGACACGCCTTTCTACACTGTTACACCCTTTCTCTGTTCAGCTCTCTGACCCCAGACTTAACCTCTATGCTCAATCTTCTTACATGTATTCTACTGATAAAGTCTTGAACACACTCCTTTCTCTGTTTTCCCTGTTTCTTCCTTTGACTTACACACCTTCAAATGCCGTGTATCGAGACATGTCAGCCTTTAAATTGACCAGATTTCCGGTGTTTCTTCAACTGGTGGAAATTTAATACTTCGACTCACATATATTTATACACTTTAATTATTTTTCGCAATCTTTCCTCTGTGATTTTGGCTCTTCCAAGATCTTTGATAGATTCATTTCTTATGTATGTATTTTAGAACTAACTTTCACGAAGGAAAAAACTTCAGTTTTGTGAATCTAATCTACTGAAATGAAAGCAAAAATTTTCAATGCACAAGTTTTTTACTATACAAACTTTTCGTTTCCTATTTTTACAACTATTTCAGTTTTTTTGCTCTAATTTTCCAAACATTTTTTTTATGGACGCGTCATCTAATAAATTATTATTTATTAAAAAAAAAGTACTTTACTACAGCGTGCATAACAGCATCATTGAAACAGGGTAGATGTAGAAACGTTCGTAACTTGCACATTAGAAACGAATACTGCTTGAATTAAAAAAAAAAAAAAATCTGTTTCAGAGGTTCGACCACTTAGAGAAAAGATGCAAAATCTTCAAGTCGAATACAACGACAAAAAGATGTCCTTCAATTCCACTTCTGCTGGTCTTGAGAGTAATACAACTAAATTGGAACAAGATGTCAAGGTGACCGTATTACTTATATTCGTAGAATTCGTGCTATACACATTCCAAGCTGTTCACTAAATAATTACTTTTGTAATACTTTTATAGAGTTTGAAAGATGAAGTATTAAAGGCAGAGACAAAATACCACGTGGATAGCTATGAAAAGGAGATTATGGAATTTAAGTTACAACAAGCAGCTGAAGAAATAAAACTGTATTTATCAAAGGATCCACAGGAACAAAAAAAATCTCTTAGGTTAGTTGATAAACCCTATTTTTTTTATTTTACTTTTTCTTAAATCGGCTTTTTGTAAAAGTTTATGGTTCATGGATACGTTTTTAAAATGGTTGTCTCAGTTTGAAATTAGCGTTTTTTAATAGACGAAATCTGCCAATTATTACAAGTACTATGGTATTTGAACAAAAAATAATTAAGAAAGAATATAGAGTTTTGATGTAAAAATAATTTCATGTGACTTCATATTTTTAATATAATAATCCTTGTTCTGTAATAGTTCTTAATATATTCAAAATTTAAAATTTTTTCCAATAATTGTAGGGAACAATTAATGAACGAGATCGGAGAACAAGAAAAACAAGGATGGATGCTTAAGGAAGAACAAAAAACAGTCAAAGACTTGGTTCAGACTTCAGCGAAGCAGCTTGGAATGTGGCAGGACGTTATAAAGTTAGTAACTAACAAATTTACTTCAGTTGGGAAGAAAAAAAAAAGACATACTTATGCTATACTAGTAACGAGTTGAAATAATAATTTTCCTTTCTCCGATTATTTTGTTCCTGCAAATATTTATACGAAAAATGAATGAACAAATATCCCAGTGTTTTATTTTTAAAATTTAAAAAACACCAGCTGATCACTAGTACAGGCTTTTAACTTTGATAGTCTATTTTAAAAAGTAATTAATCCGCAAATATTTATATAAATTGAGTATAGAAAATATCAGAAACACGTGTATTGTTCAATCACTAATTCTTATTTATTATTTCAGGTTAATGGAGATGAAAAAACAATGTTTGGAAAACATTCAAAATGGAGGAAAGATAATGAGAGAGAGTGGAAGTGAAGCCCTTGTACTCTAGAAAAGTCCAATAAGCAACTCAAAAATTTTTGATTTTGTTTAGGAGAATAAATAGCCCTGAAACTTTTTAACATTTATTAAAAAATAAATATCTCAACATTTAAAAGAATATTTAGTAGATCGACATTTTATCTTAGTTTAAAAAAAAACTTGTGAAATTATAAAACGGTAGAAATATTAAAAATAAATAATCTATAAAATATTGTTAACTCAATTTTCAATAGTGGTAGTTTTTTAGAACTGTAATTGTTAAATTACTACACTTAACAGCAAAAAATTTTCTTTAAAATTTTAAGGTGCTAGAGAGAATAAAAGTTATGACGCCTCTTCGACCCCATTAGCTTGACTATTTTGCCTGGAAGCCGTTTCGGACTCTATGCCGTTGTTGAGTTGCGAAGAGCCACTGAAAGTTCTGACGACGTCTGTTGCTGCATGACTATCACTGTCTGCAACTGATCCTTCCTATAAAACGTATAATTTTCAGAAATGAAAAAACGAAACCCAAAAAAAAGTTACACAGCATATTATGAAAATGAAAATTACTCGTTTACATGCTCACCTGTTGTACCATTTTCAGATGAATAAGTAAAGAAGCTAATTCAAACTCTTCTGAAAATGCGTTTTTTAAAGGTACACTTCGGAAGCCTTGTCTTAAACATGTAACCTACAATCAAGTAAATTATCAGCAGCAGTCACAAGGAGTGAAAATTTTTTTAATCTTTGTATCATTATATACCTAAACTTTGGAGAACTTACTGGATAAGTACACTGGCCTATTTGATTTGGTTCACCGAACATATCTTCATCATAAACAACAAAACGAATGAAAGCGCATTCTGGGTTATGAACCGTGAATTCAAGAGGGACACACCACACAGGACAAAGCCCATTTTCAGCTGAAAATAAAATTTGGAAGGAAAGATGCATGGTTCAATAAATAGGCTAATATTAAATGGCATAAAGCTATATATGATCTTTAAGAATGTTACTTTAAAAGTAATTTAGCACCAGAGTGTCTTACTGTATATTAAATTGTATATTCATATAATAGAGAAATAAGAATTTGCTGTGGTTTCTTTATTCACCAAACTTACATCAGTTTCTCGATACCTTTGCTTTTACGATTATAGCAAGAAAATACTAGGTCGAACAATCACGAGGCTTATTTTAAACTGAATAATCTTACATTACAATAAGATTTTAAAAGAAAAATGGACACACACAATTTTCTTGTTTAAATTAATTTAATAGTATTTGTAAAAATAACAATTTTTAAAGTTTTTATTGGCTCGTACTGATTTTACTATTATTTTTGAGTACTTAAAATGAATTGTAATGCATAAAATAAGCTTTCTGGAACCGTAAAAGGTATTGGAAAGAGCTTAAAGTAATTTCAATTTAGAAAATGCAGCGAAAAAAACTTACTCTAGATTAAGAAGAAAAAAAAGAAAACTTTTTTTGCGTGCTCTATATAAGTAAAATATGATCAATATCATTTAACTTACAAATAACTTTCGTTGAGTATTTTGGTGCGTTGTCATAATCACAACCCAAAATTTCGACTTCAACTAAAGGTGAGATATTGCCTCTACTCAACTTGATCAAATGTCGCGCTCCTAAAATCTGTGTAAAGAAATAAAAAGGTAAGTGTTTGACGATACTGTACTCAATTCTTTTATTACTGTTCTCGGCACAGATTTCTCTAATTGTTGGGTCAAAAATAAAATTACTTATGTTGTTTAAACATCCATGGTACTTACCTTTTTATGAAATAAGTCAACGTAAAGGATCGGAAGTAACTACCGTCCTTTTACGTTCCATCACATACTAATTTCTATCATTTTATTTTATTTATTTTTAAAATAAAGCAAGATGCTGTTTCGAGTTTACAAAATAATTTCCTTATCAATATTAAATATTTAGTAAATATTCAACTTAAGTTTGTAATCTCTATCGTAATAAATTTTACTCTCAAACTTATTCAATATTGCCATTTTTACACAAATATTTTTCACAAAAATTATTAAAAATGGGTTAAAACTATACAAAACAACGACATCAATAATAATAATAATGATATAAATAAAGATAATGATATTCAGTATAACTATAAGAAAATATAGATAAGTTTTACTTGGAATAAATTTCAGAACCAAATATCTTTTATTATATGACTCAAAATAGGCTGAAAGTTACAATTTTTTTAAAAAATATGTGACTTGAGTTCCATCACGTAACCTAAACCGTCATGTAAATGAATTTAAATGTGGTCATAAAAAAATATAACGTTGAAATAATAACGTAATTTTTTTTAAAAATTTAATATACATGAAATGTTGAGGATAACTTCTATTATGGGCTTCATAGGAGGAGAAAAATAAACCATTTTTCTTGATTGAGTATTTACAATGAGATTTTTTAAAAAAATTTCAATATTTTTATTATTCTAATTTTAGTTAGTAAAGCTCAGAAATTATATCAATATTAACTTTTCTTCTATTAAAGCATTAATTTAAACCAAAATTCAATTATATATATATATATATATATATATATATATATATATATATATATATATATATATATATATATATATATATATATATATATATATATATATATATATATATATATATATATATATATACTATAAAATTATTTTTTACACTTACCTTAAGTGATAAAACTAGAAAACTTTGACTGGGAAGTGTATCGATATCTGATGGGTCATAATTGGGATCAAACTGAAATTTTGGTCTCAGGACATAACCACAACGACCATTTTGTAAAAACCTTCCTTCATTTACTTGCATTGCTCTGTCTGAGGATTTACAAAAAAATATAAAATGAAAATTAAACAGAGTACAGATTAATTAATTTATGATTTTTCAAAAAGAAAAAGTTTTACATCATCACCTCCAGTTTGATAATTCATGGAAACCATCTGACATCCGTGATTCCACATTGGAATTGGAAGATAGTTAGAAGAATCGAATCGAACACTTTTTGGATAAACGCGAGACATTCCGACCTGTCAAACGGAAATGTTTATCATAATAATATTTAAAATCTACCAAATACAGTTACTTTTCTCCATATATATATATATATATATATATATATATATATATATATATATATATATATATATATATATATATATATATATATATATATATATATATATATATATATATATATATATATATATATATATATATATATATATATATAGTAAATATATATATATATATATATATATATATATATATATATATATAGTAAACCAATGCAGGGTATAAAGGAAATCTGCTAGAATAAATGATTTATATCTTCCACACTACACACACAAAAAAGTTCTTGATGCCCCCCCCAATTTTTTTTTTTTTTTTTTAAAGGTAAAGTTTCACAATTTTATAGACAATTTAACAAAATGTTAATTTTAATCAATTATCCTTTCAACAAGTAAATATAAAATTCGATTCAACGTAAAATTATCTACATGATTAAGTTGTGTAAGAGCATTTGAATTAAAAAATTAACTTGCCTGATTGAAAAGTAGAACCCCTTTCGGATTTGTCTGAATATGCTGAATTATTTTGTTTTCTGGAAATGAAGATACTTCATTATGAACGCCTCCACTGACCAAATGTTTTAATTGATCGAAATTGACACAACGGAAGTAAACAATCAAATCGCTTAACTCCTTCGCCACTCTCCCTTCTCTTTCAATCTCTCGTTGACTCTGAACCTGAGAATTCAAAATAGATTTAGGGACAATTGAAACAATTAGCTATGTGGTAAGAACAGAAAATAAAACTGAAAACTTACTATGTCTGGTCTCGAAGCGACGTTTTTAAGCTCTTCCAACCATTCTTGAGCTTCTGCTTGAGATGTGCACCCAAGTTCAATTGGTAACATTGAATACTGAGTCTTAATTCTGTTGCAATGAAGAATGTAACAAACATGAGAAAAGGAGTTATATAAAATATATAAAATAAAGCATTAGACATTAATGACACAAAGGCACAAATATTCCCATTAAAAAATTTAAATATTTAAGAAAAAGTGTGTAACATGAGGAAATAGTATTTGGAAGAAAAGTAATCTACTTGTATAAATACTGAACAAACATAGTAGCATATTTAAACAGAAAATATAGATGCTGCTTAAGAATTTAAAATGACTGTCGTAAAAGAAGAATGAAGTAATGTAAAACTCGCAGAATTTGAATTTTTTTTAAAAATAATCCTATGAGATAATTAAGAGTGATCGGTCATGAAATAGGTTTGAAGAAATACTATTATAGAGGGAAATAGATTATACTTAATTTAAAATGTCGGAATGGAATAGAGCGAGTTCAGAATCAATAAATGGACAATATGTTAACCAGGAATGTAAAACATATTTAGCTTAATAAAGTAGAGCACAAGGGTGAGTAATAAAAATCGGAGGGTTTAAAGCACTTATAAACAGATACTGTGTAATACATATATAATGACTTCTTAGTTAAATTTTTAAGAATACAGATAAAAGACATTTTAAAAATATAAAAAATGGAAATTATGACCAATTGTAAAACATAAAACTATATATTAAAAAAGCTGCTACCTGAAGGATTGCAAATATAGTTTATTATATATATATATATATATATATATATATATATATATATATATATATATATATATATATATATATATATATATATATATATATATATATATATATATATATATATATATATATATATATATATATATATATATATATATATATATATATATATATATATATATATATATATATACCCCAGGAATTTAATTAAATAACGCATTTTTATTTCTACTGCCCTATTATTTTATTCCATTCAGGTTTTTCTTTTCTTTTAGAACCAATTAAGCTAATCAAAATACATAAAGCAAAATGCAGAGACTTTGTCTTTTTAAAATTTAATACATATGAACTTTGGGTATTCAAGAAAGCTCTTGAACCTTTTTTAATTTAATATGAAATTTAAAAAAATAAACGATGATAAATTTAACTTGTTTATAAACGTACAAAATCTTTAAATTATACATACAAAAACGAGAAGATTAACTCTTTCGATTTCTTTGTTTGAAAATATAATACGAGTTAAATCGACTTTTATATTTCTAAATATTAATACAATTGTAATTTATGAGATCTACTAAATTGAAGGTAATACAAACTAAGAACCTTCCATCTTTTCTGCTTTATTTATTCATAAAACCTATATGCACAAGCATCCAAATCTACCCACCTACCTGAAATAAGATTTTACCCAATAAATATATATATATATATATATATATATATATATATATATATATATATATATATATATATATATATATATATATATATATATATATATATATATATATATATATATATATATATATATATATATATATATATATATATATATATATATATATACTTACTTAATAACCCACGAAACACACTGGCGATTTGGTTCTGAGAGAGGGCAGATATCTAGTTCCGCTCCAGATATGTTAAAGCTGCCTTTTTGTAAGGGCCCTAAAACTTGTCTATCTTCCTGCAAAAAAAAAAAAATTTTAAATTTAAACTTGTATCTTATTATTACTAAAATAAACTACAAAATTTTTTCATAAAATGGACCCAAATTATTTTTAACTTATAAATTTTTTATATACATTGCAAATATATATATATATATATATATATATATATATATATATATATATATATATATATATATATATATATATATATATATATATATATATATATATATATATATATATATATATATATATATATATATATATATATATATTCCTCTGGTAGGAAAGGGCCAGGGTCCACCAAATTCCATCAAACTTGGGAAACTTCCACTTCCAGAGCCTGGTGCATATTAAAGAATGAACTGTTCCATTCTCGAAATTCGCAAGTATTCAAGTCAAAGAAAATAATTAAGGTGAGTGTGTTCCAAACTTTACCAGTGAAGTACATACAAGCCTAAGAATATGCAGTTAAGTTTGGAGTCAGAAAGAACGAAATTGTGTACAAAGGTGTATCACAAGAGTTCTTCTCAATGGAGGAGGTATGAAACTAATAGCGATAGCATGAAGAGAATGACACAACATAAAAAAAATAGTGAAAATTGAAAAGAAGAAAAGTCACAGACTCCACCTTTTTAAAGAGTTGTATGATCGAGACCATCTCAATTAAGAGCAAGTAACTGGGATGGTGAAAATAAAATTTTGAAGGCACTTTTGAGGACCCAACCTCTTAGAAGCTTGTTTAGAAAGAGAAATAATGTGATCTTCAAAGAAATACGAGAAATACAAAGAATATCAGGTACAGGGGAAAGTACGAGTTGTGTTTTTTCGAAAAATGTCATAGTTGTGAGGAAGATCATGTCGAATAGTAAGATGAAGGAACTGAGTTTTTGCGACTGAAAAAAATACCATGTTTCACATATCTCAATTAGAATTTGGAGAAAGATGAGGGGTTAGTTGTTCCAAGGCCATATTCCTGGTGTTGAAAAAATTATTTTGCTAGAACTAAATGAGTTGGAAGGGTTAGAGGAAGAAGAATAGCTTCAGAATCATCTAAAGTGAAATACGGGTCAAAGGTTTGAGCAAAAGAGTTCAGCTTCAGCAGAAGGTAAAAAGGCAATTGTGATGTCGGATGATACTAGAGGGGAAGGAGAGCTAACTTGAAAATTAGAAACCATGGCAGTGGGGAACATTGAGATTACCAAAGATGATTTCAGAAAAAAGAGAAGAATGTATTCTATTTTGGAGTTTAAGTAGTCAAAGAATTTAGGGTGATCAGTTGAGTTATGAGACAGATATACATAAATGAATTTAGTAATAGACTGGTAAAAGAGCCTGAGTCATAAGGTTGAAAATTCCAAAAGACTTCAAATTAAATATGAGATCAAACAATGTAACTGAGCACATAGGCATTACAATCACTTTTGGTTGAAATTTGTGGGTAGAGACTGTAAGAGGGTAGAGTAGGATTAGCTGTCAGAACACTCAAACGTTTTGAGGTTAAGAATAATAGAAATTTGAATAAAGCCTGTGAATGTTGCAGAAAAAGATCGTATATCAGAACAGGTTGATAATTCTGTGACACCGCCACTGGAGGCCGACAACTCGAAAGTGTTGATGGGGGGAAAGGATGGTAGAAGGGCTATTATTGGAAGCCGCCCCTTTAGGTTTTTCCGAAGCTATGTTTATTTGAGCCATTTTTGTAATTTGCAAAAAGATTATATATATATATATATATATATATATATATATATATATATATATATATATATATATATATATATATATATATATATATATATATATATATATATATATATATATATATATATATATATATATATGTAGGTCGCCTACTTATCACTTATAGGCATTCGTAACCGAAGAATGTGAATACTTACTCTTTCTTCGTTATTTTGAGGCTCTATTTCATGTACGAAAACTGCAGGGAACCAATGTTGCTGCCTTCCCCCATAATCTCCTCGCCACCAATTCTCTTCTACCTTGTTTACATTTTGAATGATAGCGTGCTTCGGGAACGTTAGTTCATCCGCCCTTTTAGCTTTATATGGGTATTTGGCCTTTACACACAACTGCAATCAAGACACACGAAAAAGGAATAACTTCTAATGAGGATTTAAAATTTTTATGATTTTAAATTTGGACAAATTTTAAAGCTTATACAAATGAATTTTAATGACTTTAAATATTTATCAGGTATCTAGATACATGATTAGCAATATTGAAATTACAATATTCCAAATAAATAAATAAAAAGTTATCGGCAGGATTTTATACTCACATTACTAACATATGAGGGCTCTAAAACATAACGAGACTGGGAGGTAGAATCGCTGTTATCCTAAATAATATATATATATATATATATATATATATATATATATATATATATATATATATATATATATATATATATATATATATATATATATATATATATATATATATATATATATATATATATATATATATCAAAATACTGATCGGTTCCACAAGAGAATTTATTATGGCATAAACATTTCATGCTAAAAATAAAATTATCAATGTATAAATGCTTGAAGACAAAAACAGTTATGAAATCTCTCTAATTTTCTTTTTGTACAAAAATGCTTTTAAATATTAAAAATAGTTTGTTTTTCGATCTATTTTCATATTTATCTCGTTAAGAAAATTTTAAATATTTAACAATTAAATTTCTGCTTTTTCTGAGTTTCGGACTTCTTACTTTAAAAATAAGAATTAACTTACCAGCTCAACTAAGTTCCTACGGAATCGTTCTGATATTGGATATTTGAGCTTAACTTGTCTATAAAGTCTATTTTTTTGATAATACTTAATAAGGTCGACGAGAGATTCAAAGGAAGCAGTCCCAATCACAAAAGCATTATCTTCATAACTAATTCGGCAGTGGTTTATTTTACCTTCAGCCCTGAATTATTAAAAAAAAAGCAAGAATGTACGAAAGTATTCCATTAAAACAATTTAATCAAAAATTTAAAAAAAGAAAAAAAAAAATATCAACATATACCTAAATGAAACGGTAAATTTTCCCTGTTCCTGAGTACTTGGACGAACTAAAAATACCCCATCTTGATGAATTCTCCTTAAAATATCTTCAGCTGCCTCACGACTTAAATTGGAATGGTACCATTCCATTTTCTTATAATTATAAGGCTGAGGTACTGGTTCTCCTAATGTAGTAGTGACATTCTGATAAAAGATCAAAGGAAATTAATTTTAATAAATAAAACCCATATACAAAATTGTATACAAAATAACTAAAATTCTGTAAGTGTAAAAATCAAAACTTTTGAACATAAATATCTACGTCTCTTTAATTTTATAAATTTATACATAATTGTTATAAAAATTTAATATATTATATATATATATATATATATATATATATATATATATATATATATATATATATATATATATATATATATATATATATATATATATATATATATATATATATATACAGTATGATAAATAAGGTTACATCATTAAAAATATATAAATAATTAAATACATAACGATAATCGGAAAGACATCTTTCTATAAACTTACAGATGATCTTATGGGATAGATTTTGTAATGCCTGACGAGCTCGTAAATACTCTTAAATGAGTCTTCCTCTTTCAGATAATAATGAGTTGTGTTCCCTTCATAACGGGTTTGGATTCGACAATGATTTACTTTACCTTTGTACCTGAAAACCAAAAAATAAACAAAATATAAAAAGATAAGGAGAATTCAAAAATAATTCTAATTTTATTCACAAAATGAGCTTTATTCGATGGAAAAGTTGATATTATTCACAAGAGGACAAATAGACATACGAGTCTTAAATATATATATATATATATATATATATATATATATATATATAATATATAGAGCATTAACGCACTCGTGCTCTGTATAGACGATAAGTTTATTTAAAACTACTAGGATAAAACAATAAAAAGTTAAAAGGGAAGAAGTAATTAATATATTAAAAACGCTAAAGACAGAACTGAGAAAAATAAAATCAACAATATTTCAAAGCTTATAACTACAGCTTCATCATCAGGCGGAATTAAAGGAAAAGTCAAATGAAAGAGTGAATATGTTTTGAGCACGCATATATATAGGGACAGGGGCACGATATACAAACTAACAAAGTACCAGACATGGAGAGCGCAGTTTGTATGTCGTGCTCCTGTCCCTATAAATATATGCGTGTTCAAAACATATTCACTCTTTCATTTGACTTTTCCTTCAATTACGCCTGATGAGGAAGCTGTAGTTATAAGCTTTGAAATATTGTTGATTTTATTTTTAAACTCAGTTCTGTCTTTACCGTTTTTAATATATTAATTACGTATTTCCTTTTAACTTCTTATTGTTTTATCCTAGTGGTTTTAAATAAATTATATCTATATATATATATATATATATATATATATATATATATATATATATATATATATATATATATATATATATATATATATATATATATATATATATATATATATATATATATATATATATAGTCATGTACTATACATACAGATTGAAATTAATTACAACATATACCTACTCTAAATCTGAAATTAATGATAGCATATCCCTAAGGGTATAACAACATATTGTATACGTTATGCAAGAATACATAAAACCAGTTAAGTAGTAGCTAATCTCACTAATGAAAAGAAATTAATGTAAGATACAATTATTTTATTACTATTCCCATAGATGATAAATTTCTGCAATAATTAATAATTACCGTATTTATTAATGACCGGTAAAAGAGTGATACAATGAAGGTTGTCATGGGCAATAATAGTAACAATTAACAATTTCAAGATTTGTCCATAATCTTAAAAGAAAGACAGCACAATGCATTTTAGAAATTATTAAACCAATGAAAAATGGGCGTGGATAAAATGTTTAAGGAAAGGTAGAAAAAGAAATCTGCAGTTAGGTGACGAAGTATTTGAACTAAAAATTCTGAGAAGGAAAAAGTAACGTACAAAGGAAGCTGTAGATGAAAATAAAGAGAAATGACTACAGACCAAAGTATCATAGTGGAAGGAAGGCCAAGAAAAAGCTTAAGGCACATTGGCGCGTGGAAACTCAAATGGGAAAAGGAAAAAAGATTTTAGAAATGCAAGGCTATGACTGAAATATATAAGGAATACAAAAAAAAAAAAAAAAAAAAAAAAAAAAAAAAAAAAATTAAAAATCAGATTGAAGTTCTGATAAGAAAAAAAAATCTCAAATATTAGTGGAAGGCATTAAATATAAGCATGCAAGGAGAATTGAAGGAAACAAGCAATCCCAAAATTTAAAAATAATAAATTCCCATTATTTAAACAAAAATAGTTTAGAATTTGAGGCTTAAAAACATAAAACTATAATTTGAAATAACAACGAAGCAACAAAGACATAAAAAGATAAGCAGAACTTGGAGAAGAAGCATAATTGAACAGGTGTAAAGGACAAGTGGAGAAACTAATGTGAAATTAAGAAATGGAGATCCCAAGTGTAAATAAAAAACAAAAAAAGCAACCCTACTTATATATTAACTAAGGAACAAAAATATTTTACTAACCAAAATGAAAGGGAATGATCACCAACATAATTTTCAGAGAGCCGAACAAGAAATGTTCCATCACCAAGATAGCTGTATTGTTGAATCAGTTCTTCAGCTGTGGTGCGGCCTCCTGCTAGTCTTCCATGATACCATTTCTCAGTTAAATGTCGTTCTTGAAAGTTATCAACCTAAAAAAAAAAATAATAAAAAATACAACTTACTGTATTAATTACTCTATTAATTAATAGAGTATTTTAAATTTAATAATAACTTGCAAAGAGAATAAAACTAATAGTAATAAGGGTCAACAAGATGTTCAACTTAACATCGTAAGTGCAGACATTAAAACGGAAATAGTAAGTATTTTGTGATCTTGTTGCTTGAATATATATATATATATATATCGGTGTACTTTATCTGTAAATATACATTTTGCAGGTATTAAAACATAACGAAAAGCAAATGGGGGAAAAAGCTTAAAGTTGTATTAGATTGGTAATGGCTATAATGTATTTTTACACTGAGTAAACTTCAAAATGAATTACGTTCTATTCTGCACAAATTTTTTTATTTCGTTTTAATGTAGAAATTTTATAACTAGACATCTATACCAGTATATAAGGTTGTAAAATCTCCAACTATGAATGTATTTCATAAAAAAAAAAGGTTTCCAATTTTCCTTTGAAAAGTATTTATATTATTAAAATCTAACTCTATCTCTGAGTTTTCATCTCCTTTGATATGAATGTTTGTTAAATAAACTTAAAATATACATTCCAATGCATAAAGCAAACTTAAACCGAGTTTATTTAAATGTTGTTAAACAGTGAAATGAAATAAATCTAACAGAGTAAATCCCATACCTGAGAGCCATTAGAGAGATCAGCACCTCTCTCGTCTCCTCCTTGTGACTCGTCGTCGTCGTCATCATCTTCTTCTTCTAAAATTCTTTCTTCAGAATAACAAATACGATCTCGGACTAGGACGAAAAGCTGAGGAAGCCATTTACTGTTGTCAACAGGGTTACGCTGGTAGAGGATACCATTTTTCCGACTATTGCTCAGTTCAGTTTCTCCTCCCACTATTGTTATTAATATTATTATTATTATTATTACAAAACAACAGCGGGGAATTAACATGTAGAGAGAAACAAAATATTAAAATGACTACAGAATTTTTGCTGGAAGGAAAAGACCTTAAAAGAGGTGAATTTGCAAAAACTCAAAAAACTTTTTGTTAAAAAATATAGTTCTGAGGAGCAAAGAAATGAATAATTATGAAAATACTTTCATACTGTAAATAAATTATATTAATTCTACTGTAGAAAGTTTAACATTTCATAATTTTACTATATAAGAAGGTTTCTTAAATTACATGCAAAATAACCACTTATTCTTTAATTTACATGTTTCTTGAAATAGATCATTAAATCTACAGTCAATAAACTAATTATATTTTCTAATGGTTTTAAAAATCAGTTCGAAACAATGTTAATTTCTTTAACCCTTAAATCGAATGGATGATCTATTTCGGTGATTTGCTTCTCAAAATACCAATACCAATTTATATTTGATTATGTGTCTCCCCACCATGCCAAGTTGATTTTCCATTTTAAATTATTTGTATATATTTCCGGCCAAAAAAAAAAAAAAAAATGCAAACCCTGTAACTGTTTTTCTTTTTACTTCAAATACATGTGTGTATTAATATAATCATAGACCATTTAACTTCCAAACATTTTAATATACAATAGATCCAAGCTGTTTTCAAAAGTTGCACTTATAATTCATGATTTTATGGTCTTCAAATTCGAGTAATAATAATAATAATAATAATAATAATAATAATAATAATAATAATAATAATAATAATAATAATAATAATATACTTACTTTCGTCAATGTTGGTAGGTACAGGTGTGCTTTCATCAGAGCCTTCTGGTAACTTTCTATGTTTGAGGATAATTTTCCACTTGAGAGCTTCGGGCGAAGGCATGAGTTTTTCATTTGGAAGAAGAGGAAGAGTTAAAAGTGAGTCTCCAAAAACTTCCTTAAAAAGGCGGGCCATTTCTCTCTGTTGTGGAATGGCGCAATGATCTTCAATTGATAATATAACTGGATATCTAAACAAAAAATCATAATAGAATAAATTAAAAACGTTTTTTTAAAAGAGCAGAATTTACTATTCCTAATCGTACAATAGATTATATTTTGATTCGGCTGTTGTTAATTTTACAACTACTCCCTAAGGGTCGAAAACATCATTCAAAATAATAATAAAATTAAACAAAACCGTATATCTTACTCAGATGAGACAAAAGCATGCTCTTTTATGGTTTTAATAACGTCTAAAAACCGAATTCTACTAGTGAAAGTGAGGCCATGGTAGATGTAAATTTTGCCATCAGGAGTATTCCAACAATCTAGTTCTATGCAGCGGCAGCCTTGCCTTAAAACTCTCGCATACGCCTCAGTGGAGGATTCAGACGCCAACTGATCACCCGTCAAGTAGCTAAATAAAATAAAAACAAAAGAATTTACTTATATAATTAAAGTATTTAAAATATCACAAAGAAAATAATAAAATAAATGAACCGAAAACATAAATTCTATTACTGTCACAATTTACAATTTAAAAAATATAT
>SEYY01021828.1:122500-150000 GCA_009176605.1 Armadillidium nasatum
TTATTATACTTTTAGTAGATTACTAAAAAATTAATTTTTTTAAAACTTTTAAAAAAATTTATGAATAGAATCCTATAACTTAATATCTATTATAACTAAGTAAAAAAATTAAATATCTATAAACTCGTTAATACTTATGAGTGAATCGTAAAAACAGAGCAAAGGGATCAGTTCAAGACCATATTAAATCATGCTTAAAACATAAGATGCCTAGCACATATTTTGCTTCAATAGGCTTATTCACAGAGCCTGAAAGAGTTAATGAAACTTTCCAGTTTGGTATTAAATGGAGAACAGCCCTTAAAATGTCTTTGATTTTTTTTAAATTGAAGATAATAAAAAAAATTAAAATCAAATATTAACCAGCGTTGATAAAAAACTAGACAAAAGGCCTACCTAAATAGTTTACTGAATAATTCAGTTTTAAGAAAAAAAAAAATTATGATTAATAATTTAATAAAATACTTTTTTTTATATTTAGGGCTATTAATTTAATGAGCTTTTCAATACCAGTATTAATACTAGTATTCTGATACCAGTATCAATATCAATACCAGTATTACTACTAGTATTCTGATACCAGTATCAATATCAATACTAGTATTAATAAATTCTACATATATGCCTACTCAATTTTATATTGGTCTAAATGATAGTAATAAAAAAAAAAAAAAAAAAACCCACAAAGTTTGAAAATGATTTAATATTACATTCTTATAAAATTAAAACAAAAATTTCAGGAATAAATTTTATTTCATATGCACAGAAATCTATTTGTAAAATTATGGTAATTGTGTAGTTCAAAACTGAGCATTTTTTTTTTTAAATATTTTTTTAAATATATATATATATATATATATATATATATATATATATATATATATATATATATATATATATATATATATATATATATATATATATATATATATATATATTATATATTTTTTTTTTAAATGATCTGAAATTAAATTTTTTTGGTAAATTGAGGCACGGAAAAGGATTTTGTGCATTAAAAACACAAAAATATGAAAAATATAACTAACAAATATCAATAAGAACCAATCATTTTGCTACATTATTATACAATTTCAATGGCATATTATTATTTGGTTATCCATTACCAGATTGCTGCACCAACATCAGAGTGAATTTTATAGCTATTTCGGACCTTAAAAAAAAAAAAAATTATTGTACTTAATTTATTTAAATCCGAAGATGAAATATTATGACCAAGTAGAATAGGTGCATTAAATTAATTAAATAGGGCAAGGTTAGTACTATTTGCTGGAGAAGGTGTACATTTACCCTTCAAGTTAAGGTATGTCAAACTAGTTTGCTAGATTCAACAAACTAGTTCTTTTAACCTAACCTGGACTTAAAGTATTTATAAATTAACCCTAATGGCCTAGTAAATATTAGGGAATAAATATATATAATATATATAAATATATATAATATATATTCTATATATAAAAATATATTGCATTTTTCATAATTCATTAGTCATTTCACCTATTGATTCATTTTTATAATAAAAAAAACAAACCAAAAAAAAAAAAAAAAAACTGGTTTTTATTGTTTTTTTTTTTTTTTTTTTTTTTTTTTATATATATATATATATATATAATATATATATATATATATATATATATATATATATATATATATATATATATATATATATATATATATATATATATATATATATATATATATATATATATATATATTATATTTATATAAAAGCATGAGGCAAAGACTAAATATACATAATGACAACTAGAGTCTAGACAATGCATACTGGTAACTTTCGAATAGGAACGTATACCTTACTTACGGCTTAGCATGTGTATGAATGTCTAAATTCCAAGTTATGAGAATTGTGTTACAAAAATAAATAAATAAATAAATCAAAATCTGGTTTCTTGCTTTGAATTTCAATACAAATGTAGTTACATTAAAATAAAAAAAGATTTTATTATCAACTCGTGCGTATTTCTTCGCATGTTTTGTTTTCACACATTCCCATCTGTTTCTAACTGTTTAAGGAGGAGGCAACAACTAGGGCTTGACAAACTCAATATATTAGACCAACCGATTATTGAAAAAGTTCCATAAATATACTGTCATGAATTGTGAAGAGTAAAAATTATTATAAATAAGGCTTGGCGCAATGATTTTAATGACTTTGAGTATATATATATATATATATATATATATATATATATATATATATATATATATATATATATATATATATATATATATATATATATATATATATATATATATATATATATATATATATATATATATATATATATATATATATATATATATATATATATATATATATATATATATATATATATATATATATATATATATATATATATATATATATATATATATATATATATATATATATATATATATATATATATAATATATATATATATATATATATAATATATATTTAATATATATATATATATATATATATATATATATATATATATATATATATATATATATATATATATATATTATATATATATATATATATATATATATATATATATATATATATTATTATATATATTATTATATTTTTATTAAAAATTGGGAAATAAAAAATAAATTCTCATAATAATTTTATTAAGTAAGTAAATTATACTTTTTTATTACGCTTTAAAGAATCGTGTGTCTGGCATGGTCTCTTTTTTTGAAATAAATTTCTCGAAATTGGAATAATTTAAATAGATGAAGAATGATGGATAAGAAGATGAATTTTTTATAGAGATGTTCCCTTTCAATGTGAACTTTCATATACAACAGTGAACTTCAAATATTATGGTATTACCTTAATATGCAGATGATAGAGAAATCATTAAGAAGGCATATTGTGAAACATTATATTGTGAAATTGAGACATACAAAGAACTTTTTAAAACTGGAGTATTCATCGGTTGTAATAATTTAAATTAAATGTAGACCACCAATAGCTACAAGGGTGAGAACTTTGCTCTAGATCTACATAAAAAATAAACCACAAGAAACAGCAAGAGCTAGGGAGAGCTTTCGCCCATATCTAAATACTTCCAGAAAATAAAATTTAAATTGAGTTTTATTCTGTTGACATATTAAAGAAAAGGTTGCAGCTAGGAGTCTACATAGTTTTCGAACTTTTAGGCTATTATTCACAGTCTATAATTTCATTTCAAGTTTTACTTCGAGTTGAATATTTTTATTATAAAAGGAGAATATTTTTGTAAGTTATGTATATTAATTTTATTTTAAACCATTTGTTTATTCATTTATCTTTTCTAGAGTTTAAATTTATTATTACTTTTATTTTTGCTTATTTTTTTCTTGTGGAAACTTTTTTTATATAATCCAAAAAGAAAATTTTATTTCAATCTTCCAATTCTCTACGATAATCGTAACACTGTCGCCGGCGCGTAACTAACGAAACTACCATAATATTAGACATAATATCCCTAAGTCACATAAAACATATTTGCAGGAGTACCCGCTTTGAAAGTAAACCTATCGTAGTTATAAAAGCTGAGGAAAAAAAGGGGGATACAATGAATACTTATTTCTTACAATCCCTGCTCGAAAATATTACTACTTTCAGTTTGCTGATAATTTACAATCGAAAAAATATTTCAGTAGATTGATGTTTTCAGTATCTACTTGTAACTGTAATATATATATATATATATATATATATATATATATATATATATATATATATATATATATATATATATATATATATATATATATATATATATATATATATATATATATATATATATATATATATATATATATATATATATAAATATATAATTACTTAAAAAAAAAAAAAAAAAATTATTCATTTATTAATTTATATATATAAAATAAAAAAAAAAAAAAAAAAAAAAAAAAAAAAAATTTTATAATAATATATAATATATTATAATATATATATATATATATATATATATATATATATATATATATATATATATATATATATATATATATATATATATATATATATATATATATATATATATATATATATATATATATATAATAATTATACATTAAAATTGTAGCATATTTACTCTCTCACAGTAATAACATTTCTTCATAAAGTAATATAATAGTTTTATTACAAAAACGAGGTTTTTACCTAAGTATTTATTGTAATAAATAACATTCTGTATTGAAATCCAAAATGTCTGTAATAATGATACTAACACGTAAATAAAAATTCACTCTTAGTCAGAATTTTTCAGTTATATTAAACTTTTATGTAATAATCTACATCATGGGGTATTTATTCTATTAAAATAAAATAAATACGTTTGTTTCAAAATAGACCTCTTCTGATAGTTTTCGAAGTTTTAGAATGCTATTTAGTCTATAATTTCATTTGAAGTTTTAAAAATCAATAATCTTCCCATATATGTGAACTTTTTCAATTATTTCTATTTTCTCAGATATAATTTAAAAATGTTTAGAAGTAAAAACGTTCTTTAGATTAAAAATATAAACAAGTATGAAATCTATTAATAACTAATGTTTAAATCCTGCAACAGTAATTAAGATTAACCGTAAGATTGTCAAACCTGAAAATAACAAATCTACCATAAATGTGCAAATATAAAGCGTTGTTTATAGGCTATTCAACTTAATCTTAAATGTCGTTTATTTTATCTATATATTTCAAAAAAAATACATTTTGTAATCAAAGTTGCCTGCATCGGTACACTGAGCATTCATTGGGAAAGAATTTTTTTTTTTTTTTTAAAAAGTGGCATTTTTTTCACTAAACTTGCGAATGACTGAGAAATTATCCCAACCAGTATATATCATTAACTGGTGGCCAAAATTCTTAGAAGGGTTTAATTTTAATAATTTTCAATATCAATCAAAATGAATTTAATTTTTTCCTTTGATTAATTACTACTACCCATAGCCTTAGACTTCATCTAAGATGGGGAGGAAGGGAGACGAACTTCAGATTTAGCATTGAATACATTTGCGCACAGACGATTGTTTTAGTGGTAATTATATTTAGATAAAAAAATAAAAATGCCACATCTCTGAAATGTTGTTACAGTCAGCAACCTCTCAATAAAAACGTCTTGTATCGCAAAAGCAATGTTGGTTCGACAGAAAGCTTGAAGAGATTTCTCGAATGCTGCTGTGGCATGCTTAAAAGGAGAAAGGGCATCATCAACGTCTTAACACAAAAGTAAGGAGTTCAGCTATATGAAAACGGAGTTGTTAATAAGTTTATTAACATTTTGAGCTTCATAAAAGCTTCAAGTTTGCTCAGATAAGTGAACTCGATTCATCCCAAATAGGGAATAATACTTAGTAACAAGGAAGATAAATAATATTCTTTAATGTAAAAATAAATTATGTATCTATAAAAATTTAAGATTCACAGTATAAAAATTCTTTTAAAAATAGCATTTAATTATAATGTAGCTCTAAATAAATATCAAGAGGAAAAATTATAAGAAGCAGATTTAACTATTATTAAAATTTGAAAATAAATAGTAACATAAAACGAAGAATATTAAAACAAAAAAACCGGTGTAGCACATCACTTTTCTATTTTTACTTCCAGCAGAAAGAACGCCATGCAATCTGTTTAAGGATCCTTTTAATAATGTATCTCCACCTCCAAAATCTGAATCAAGTCCATCCAAAAGTCTGTTGTGTTCATAGCTCTCATGCTCTAATTCTACTGCAACCTTTAAAACACATAAGAATAAATGAAAATTAAAATATTTCCTACATCCAAGTTAAAAAGTTTGAAATTATCATCTAAATTATTATTAAAAATACGGTATATAATAATAGAAGTTAGATATAAGCTTAATCCTTTCATGGTGAAATACACAATTGATTTTAATAAGCTATAATGAATCTATGAAACTTGAATTCAATTACAAAATGTGGTTTCTTACAAGTTTAATTAAGAATTACATTCCTGTATGTAGTACACGAATTCAATTGTGGGTAAAATTAAGAGAGAGTATATAGAAATTAAACTATTAATGTGGCAAGAAAAACAAAAAGTATTTTTCATTAGATCAATCGAAATTTACTTGCAAAGTGATTACTTACAGTAACAAAGCAATTTGCAAAATATATTAGCCAAATTTTTAATTTTCAATAAAATATATTTTTGAAAATGTGAAAATAATACTTCATCCATGTAACACAAGGAGGAACCTATTTAATTAATCTTCTAGCCTTACAATATTATGAAGAATATAGTAAGGTAACTATAAAATATTTACATCCTTATTGAATAAGTACTTTCTTTTACATCATTTAATAAGTCTTTGGGTAGGGCACGAAAATGGAAAGTAAATTTAATAACGTGTATTCGCGATGACAAATAAAGGTTTGTTTTCAAGGGAAAAAAAAAAAAAAAAAAAAAAAAAAAAAAAAAAAAAAAAAATATATATATATATATATATATATATATATATATATATATATATATATATATATATATATATATATATATATATATATATATATATATATATATATATATATATATATATATATATATATATATATATATATATATATATATATATATATATATATATATAGTTGAGAAAGCTTCTTTCCTAATGAACTTTAATCTAATTAGAAAGGTTAAAACCAATACATACTTATTTAATACACTGAATTTATAAAAAAAAATTCTACTCTTAAACATCATAATTTCTTCTTGTTAAAATTCTTACTTTAATATAAACTATGAATAAAAATTATAGCAAATATAGCAAATTTATTACTAAACTTTTTAATACTTTTAATTACTTTTACAGAATAAATAAAGCATTAATAGTAGTAATTATACACTACCCAGTAAAATAAAGAAGAGTAATTCATACAGCACAGGAGAGATGATTAAGATAGTTGCAATATTGCATATATTTGAATTAGTTTTTTTTTTTTTTTTTTAACTTACTGATTTCAATTGAGAAACTTTACTAGCCAGTGTCAATGATCTCATCTGGTTTCTCCTGTCAAGTTCCCTTTCTTCAACCCCACCTAAGTGATAAAAAAAAATAAAAAAATTTAAATTTCAATAATAGAAAATGTGACATTTTTGTTGTAATAATCTAACTAAATTAATATGAAAATTAAATAAGGTTTGAAATGCTATTCACACTACTTTTATACTATTACTTATAAAGAATAGTGTAAAAAAAATATAAAATAAAAAATAACATAAGAAAGAAATGAAAAGAGAAAAACTTTATAACTTAGCATGTAGTAGTAGAATAGTCACAGATGGAGACAGGGCTGAGGACCAGGAATTTTTTTGTCAGTTCTACCTAACTGGCACTCTAGCTCTCACTAAATGAATTTAAAATTATGTGGCTTCAGCTATGGCTTCAAACACCTTCATTTTATAGCAAAAACTTCTTTGACTCAGCTGTAGCTTTTTTATCTGTACTCAAAAAAAATTTTTTTTTTTTTTTGCTATCAATGACTTTCACTCATAAATTTTTTTTTTCTTGACTCTGGCTCTGCAGCCCTGGATGGAGATCTAATAAAGAAAGAGTAGAAGGGAAGCTAAAAGGGGAATGAAAAATAAAAAAAATAGTTGTAAAATCAAGATGTCAAAAATAAAAGAGAAGAGTTGTAAAGACAATGAAAAATTGAGAAAAGGAAAAAATAAAAAGTAGGATACAAGTGAAAAACATAGGAGGTATATATGAATAAGATTATATTTTGGAGAATCCATACAAAATTTAAGTTTCATCATGAATTACTTCCAGATATAAAAATGAGTATATTCCAAAAGAGAAACATGCAAATTTTCCTATTCTGATCCTAACAGTGACAGTTGAGATAAAAAACTTATTTGTATGATACTTACCCCAATGAGACATTGTAGATTTTCAAATTTGAGGTTAGATTCTAAATTCATTAAACAACTATAAATGTAAAATGAATGTTAAACAATTATTATTATATATATATATATATATATATATATATATATATATATATATATATATATATATATATATATATATATATATATATATATATATATATATATATATATATATATATATATATATATATATATATATATATATATATATATATATATATATATTTTAGGGTGGTCTTATTTTTGGTGATAATTATTTAGTGACTGTGTTTTTGTGCTACCTTCCTGTTTTGGTTCTATTTTATGAAAATACATTTAAAGTAAAATTGCAGGTCAATCCGACAAAGGGAAAGGGTGCCCCTGGGACTTTAAAATTCATAAAATAACAGAAAAAATCAATATTTGTTTATTTTGCAAAATACAAATTATATGCAATAATTCAACAATGACAACATGTATAATAAGAATACAAAAGTAATGAGTCTTATCCCAGACTGGCACCATACCCATCATCGAATGAGCTTAGCAGCTTTCAAAAAAGGGGCAGAAATGGCAAATGTTTGTCTCAGGAGTCAGGGACAACAATTTTCTCTTGGAATTTGGACAAGTGACAACACATCTGCATGACACAATGTAATGTTTGTTTATGTGAGAAAATATATTTACTCATGAGATAAGTGAATATAAATTGCTATCATATAAGGAAGTGTTAAGTGTATTATTTTTCAATCTTCATGTTGTGAAGTTAACTTTACAAGAAAGTGTCAGGCTAGCTTTGTAGGAAGTGATTTTATGGGGGAGGAAATAGGCATAAATTCCAACACAGGAGATAAAAAACTGCATCCTAAAATTAGAAGCTTTTTACAAAAAATGGAGTCAAATACAAACACATGCTGGAAGATCATTGGAAGCTCATAAGAGGAAACTGATTTTGAAAGGAAATTCGAGGATCTGTTTGACATTGCACATGCAAATGGTTAAAAGGATGGCCAGGATTTGGGTAAGGAACTGATTAAGAGGAACTTGAAAGATAAAGACAAGCTGCAGAATAAGAGGAGAGAGCCTTGATTGGGTCACGATGTCAGTCAACAGGTCATCTTCACAATTTTAGAGAAAAGAAAAGAGAATAAAGGGCAACCAAAATTAAGCACCTCAAGGATACCAAATTAGATGCAGTTGTCCAATGGGATGGTAAATTACTACCAGTGTTAACAGGTAAAGAGACCATGCATAGATTTCCTGTGATTCTTTTGAATGGCGAAACAGAACAATTTCTTGGAGAGCCTGTATTACAATCTGGAGCTGGGAAAGAGTAGGCATATACCATTTGTGAATCTCTTGCTGAATGGGGTCTTCAGGAAATATGCTTAAAGAATTGTTTTTTAATATTACAACAATGAATACTGGAGGTTTTAGAGGTATGTGCGTTTTTATATAAAAGATATACTGTTTGTATTCTGAAAGCTAAACATGTGTTGATGAGGAAGGAGATTGAAAGGCTAAGTGAGGAGTTGGCTGAGATAAAAGGGAATGAAAGGTCTGAATCTTTGCAGCTGGAAGTAGGTAGGTAGGCTGAGTAAATGGGTTTCTGAGTTGAGAAGGGAGGGAAGTGTTAGGAAAAAACGTTAGTAGGGATTTAGTGGAGACTAGGGACTCATGTAGGCAAGAAGTAGAGAGGGGGTAGATAATGGTAAGGTAAAGGGGTAAATAGACCTAGTGACTCACCTAGGTAGGGATTTGAGAGGAGAGGGCTATAGAGGTACCGTAGATAGAACTGCAGATAGATGGAGTGTTATACAGAATAGGAACAAAATTAGGATCCTGAGGGACACTAGGCCTGTGATCTGCAGTAACAGGTATGGTTATCTTTCTGATGAGGAGGGACTCAAGATGGTCAGTTGTCATATCAGGTTTCCCTATGGGAAAGTTAAGGCATTACTGAATGGTGACTCTCAGGTACAATACTTAGACAGGACTTTCAGTAATACAGATAAAAGGAAACAAATGAGAGTATGTTATCCAGATGCACGAGTGAATGATATTGTGGACAGAATAGATAGAGAGATTATAGATATGAATGTGTATGCAAGTGATTGTACATGCTTGGAACAAATGATATAGGTTATAGAAGGTCAGAGGAACTGATAGCAAGCTATAGGAATTTGATTGAGAATGAAAGCCAAGTGGTAGGAAATGCATAGTGTCAGGCATATTAAACAGGTTGGGTGCATAACTAGAACGGGAAAGTAGGGCCTTTGAATCAAATAAAAGGGTTAGGAATTTATGTTTTTCAGAGAATATTATCTAAATTTTTTTGATCAATGGAAGAGTTTCAGGCAAAAATCTATTTGCAAGAGATGGAGTTCACCTTAGTCGAAAGGATGTGCAGCTTCTAAGTTACAGACTAGAGAGATGTCTGTTGGAAAACTAGGTAAGGATAGGGATGAAGGGTGTAATTTTGGCACTGCTAGTTGTAGAGATTTTTTTTTTTTTTTTTAACTTACCACCACTCAAAGCAGAGTCCTTTTCAAGGAGGGGCAAATATAAAAGGAAGTAAATACCCAAACCTAATGCACATCCCTCAGGTGGGCACAGATGGAAGCCTTGAAGAGAGGAAGATTAAATACAGGAGGAAAAATAGATGATCATAGAGAATTAAATACAATAGAGGTGGCAGGAAAGGAGGAAGTACCACAATGGACAAACCTGTGATTTCCAGCATCTACACAAAATTTATGCAAAAGCAGGGCACCACTTGTGAAACAAGGAGGATAACATGGTGGAAGAATGCGAGAGACCAATTCCCTCAAGCACTTGCCATTGTAGTACCTGTAGAAAAGAGATAGAGCACCAATGTCACATCGCAGAGATAGAAGGTCAAGAGAGTTTGAAAGTAGGAGACAGTTTATTAAACTTTTAGCATTAGACTCAACCCTATCCAGTAGAGTAGAAGAGCTAGAGCCCCCCTTCCCCACCAAATGTGAGAACAGTACTTATATAATTTGAGTAACCTCTCAGAAGAAAAAAAAAATCTCGCAACCTGAGTAGTATTCCCAGCTTTCTTATAGAGGTCACCTTAGCAACCAATGTGATATGTGGTTTCCAAGATAATTTATTGTTTATGTTTAGACCAAGAATGTTAATGTTATTTACAGTTAAGACAGGAGAGCCATCGAAGAAGATAGGAAACTTGAGAGGTGTTTTTGAAAAGAAGATGTCAAGAAGTTGAGTTTTTAAAGTTGCATTTCACAAGGTGGCTATGACCCCACCAGTCAATATTTGGAAGGGTCAAAGTGGCTATCTTTTTTCGGAATCAGCTGAACAAATGCATGATTCCAATACTGAGGAAAAGTATTTGTATTAAGGCATAGAGAGTAGAGCTGAATGAGGACAAGTGCTAACTCAGAAGCTCACTCCCTCAGAACACAAGGGGGAATGCCATATGGGCCACTGGCCTTTTTAACATTAATAGATTTCACATCCCAAGCACCCAATCATGAGTAATCACAGGTAGAGATATGGGATACCTGAGAGGAGGAGTAGTAAGAGGGATGCAGGAATCAAGTAGGGTGGAATTAGATAAAAAAAAAAAAGGAGGCTGAAGAGATTAGCCTTTTCAGAGGAAGTATTAGCTACAGAACCATCAGTGCAAATAAGAAGGGGGCAGATTTACAGAAATTATTAAAGATATTTTTGGCAAAGTAATAATACTAGTGGTGGGAAATATAATGGTATGAATAAAAATAAAATTGCTTTACAACATGGGCCTATTAATTATGAATGGAGGCAATATTAGAAATCAAGATGGAAAGGATGCATATAGGGACATATTAAATATGAAACGTTTCTACACAAATGCTCAGAGCCTTAGAAACAAAAAAGATGAGTTGACTAGTTATATCATAGAGGAGGATCTTGACATTGTTTGCATTATTAATGCATGGGTCAATGAGGCATTTCATGGAGACTCCTTACAGGAATATGAAATAGATGGACACTCGTTTTACCTATACTAATATGGAGGAAAGAGTGGTACTACTTTATTAAATACATTATTGAATCAGTATTAATAACTGACATTAAAACAAATCATGATATAGAATGTGTGGGTAGATATTCTTAAGCATAATAAATCATATAGCTTAGGGAAATTTTATAGAGCTCTTAATTAGAATCAAGTATTAGATGAAGAAATAGTGAAGGAAATCAAAGTAGCATATCAAAATACTGTAAAAGGGGCAGTCAGTCAATAATAAGATTTTAATTTTTTTTAGACATTGCAGTAATATATGAAATGGATTATTTTTTTTTTTTTTTATCTAACTTTGTATGAATCTGATAATTAGGCATAGGATAAACCTAGTCTTTATTAAATATATTAGTATTATAATTATTATTATTTGTTTTGACTAGGACAGTCTCAATAGGCCCATGTGGCTTCTGTCTCTATATTTAAAAATATATAACCCAAATCTTGAATCAGGGACTGAGGATTAACATTATAAAAGTTCTCTAAAATGATAACAAATGTCTTGCCATAAATTACAATTCATTCTTTTTAATAGGCCTATAAATTCAGAGTTTCAACACTCTAAAGATATATATAATAAAAAAAAAAAAATATTCCATTTCTGAAATATTTACATCATGCAGTATAATCCCCAAACACTCTGGAATCAAAATGAAATAGATTTTTCTGATTTTCAACTCGAGTTAATACACATAATTTATTGGTCAAATAATGAGTCTATATAGGCTTTTTGTATCACTGATAAAGAGAGAAGTTGTAAAATCCTAAGACAAAGGTTTTGATTCATGAGAACAGCATGATGCATATAGTTATGAAATACAGTGCTATAAGATGGTTTTCATATGATAGGAGTATCCTCAAAAAAGTGAATCAAAATAAATAAAGTGCATTTAAGTTTAATTCCTGACAATACTACTTATTCTGGTCTGCTATATTTTTATGTCTCGAACAATATGCTCGTTAATTGATGACATGTCAGTTAATAAAAATATTCCATAAGTTTTCCTCTTTGCGACAGCCAACAAGATTTCGGTAGCCAGTTCCGACGTCATAAATATTTCCAGCCGTTCAATCCCCAAAACGCATGAAAATTTTATTATAATAACGTTTTTTTTTTTTTTTTTTTTTTTTTGCAAGATCATAGGAGATAGTTAAAGTATAGGGGAAAGGATAAAATTTCCATTGCAAATTGCTTTCTAACAATGTATTCACCTCTACAGTACTAAATAATTTCAAAGTTTACCATATAATATAATATGGAACAACTTGACAATAATAAACTTTTTGGAATAAGTTTATATTCATGGATACTAGATAGCTTATATTTAGTTAATTTTTAAAATAATTAAATTAATTATACAGGAAACGTTTTTCAGTTACGGTCTTACTCGTAAAGAAATAAAGAAATAAATAAATAAAAAAACTAACACTAATGAAATTTATAAATTTTATAACTAAGAACTTCTACAATAAATGTCTAAAGCTAGAAATCAAAGATAACACATTGTTAACGGTGTCAATAATTTAGAGGAAAATATAGTTGGATGTCGATTAATTTTTTTTCTTCCCAGTAAATAAACTAAATAAAATTTATATTTTTATTTTCCTTTTTTTTCAAGATTGTATCGGACTGATAAGTTTCTCTATCATCATCACTGATAGGAAATGAGTTCTTTAAGAATTGAGCATTTTTCACATTTCATTATCCTGATAGCGTGATATATTATGAACAAAGAAGAAATAAATGGGTAGGTTGAATTTTCTCAATTAACCATCTTCGATAAACGAGCAATTATAAAATTGTCTTTCAATTAAAATTACGGAGGAGAAAGAAAATAAATAGAGTTGCTTGATATTTTTAAAAAAAAAGAAAACTCTGCCCAATAGTTTGATCACCGTATATATATATATATATATATATATATATATATATATATATATATATATATATATATATATATATATATATATATATATATATATATATATATATATATATATATATATATATATATATATATATATATATATATATATATATATATATATATATATATATGCAACTATTAAAGTTTGCTATACCATCGGGATTCGAATCCTGGTCTCTTGGATCGTAAGCAAGTGTGTTATCTCCTGAGCCAAAACTGTACAAAATAAGATCACGCTGGGAAGTCTCATGAAATACTATCATGATAAACATCCAACGAACCCCACCATGACACGGGGACAACGAGGCCAGTTCTATCCCAGAGTTAAATCATTCTTTTTAGAACCACTAACTCTCGTGGTTCGAAACAATATTGCAACTACTAAACTCTGCTATACCAACCAGGATTCGAACCCTTAAGGTATATTGGAAATTCTCTACGAGGTTTATAGGGACTAATGTGTTTCGTATGAAAAAACCATTGTCCCCTATAGGAACCAATGAAAATTCCTGTGGTTTTAAAAGTTAAATTATGAAACATTGCCGTTAGCCATCATTTTCAGTATTAACGCAAAAATCATGTATATATACAATGTATTTACAACCTAACTACTAACTACGCACCATATTTGAATACGAAACTTTGAGTATATTACTAACCTGATATTCCTTGGAAATGAAGTCTCTCGCTCCATATATTGAACTTGAAACGAACATACCGACAAAGATTCGAAACGTTTCTCTGAGTCAATTTCTATTATCCATTGCTCTACCACTGAGCTACCCGAAGATCCTATATTAATTTAATAAAAAATTTGGGGTCCAATTTCCAATTTACTTTTATACATTAAATTTGTGAAACATTTTTGCTCTTTATTATTATTATAATCAAATACTAATAATATATATATATATATATATATATATATATATATATATATATATATATATATATATATATATATATATATATATATATATATATATATATATATATATATATATATATATATATATATATATATATATATATATATATATATATATATATATATATATATATATATATATATATATATATATATATATATATATATATATATATATATATATATATATAATATTAAAAATATCATTAGTTTCAATTAATTTATTTTTCTATATATTGAAACTTTAAACGAATATTACAAAATTTAAGTAAAAAATATAATTATCCTTTTTATATATATATATATATATATATATATATATATATATATATATATATATATATATATATATATATATATATATATATATATATATATATATATATATATATATATATATATATATATATCATCTTCCCCAAGTGGGATCTTTCGAGGAAGATCCTTGGGTTTCACGGACCCACGGCTTATATCGCTGGCTTAACCAGGCTATAGATTATTCCCATCAGTGACAAGTGCACTTCACTGATGTGCTCGTTCAACGACTGTTTTAATGTTAACGCAAGGAGAAACCGCTCACATTTCCTACTCCAGCCAGGCCTCGAACCCTGGACCTCTAGCTTGCTACGGCTATTGCTCGATCGACTGAGCTACGGAGCCGCCATATATATATATATATATATATATATATATATATATATATATATATATATATATATATATATATATATATATATATATATATATATATATATATATATATATATATATATATATATATATATATATATATATATATATATATATATATATATATATATATATATATATATATATATATATATATATATATATATGCTATAACTATCGAAATACAAAAACAATTATTAATATTTCAAAAGACATAGAATTCCAAAATTTTAATGTTAAAATTCATCACAATTTTCTTTCTTTCGTTTCTTCTTTTTCTTCTTGCTTTTATGTTTCAATTCACAACTAGCAACTTCACAATCACCAGTAGGAAAAATATCTTGTTCGACAAAAACTGGAACATACTCTGAACAAATGGCGTTCTCATTGTCACTATGCTGCTGATGCTCCTTTTTCTTTTTCTTCTTCTTCTTCTTACGCTTTTCCTCTGAAATTTCTTCAACGCAAGTAAGACCTGTGATCATATTTTCTTCATTTTTAACATTATAAGTTATACTAGATTCTTCATGTCTTTTCCGCTTCTTCTCTTTCACCGGATTATTAATACTGTCTGTCTTTTGTAGAAAATGTTTTTCTTGTTCTTCAATGCGAGCGAGTTTTGCGGACATTTTGATACCATGGCGTGCTCCTCTGTAATGCGATATATATATATATATATATATATATATATATATATATATATATATATATATATATATATATATATATATATATATATATATATATATATATATATATATATATATATATATATATATATATATATATATATATACTTATTTTCTTATACATGAGAAAAATACATAAACAATATATCCTCAAGAAAAAGGAAATATAGAAGCCAAGTACTATCATGTTATTTAACACACTTTCAAGACAAATTTTTTTTTTCTGTCTTGAAAATGTTAAACAACACGAAAGTACTTGGCTTCTATTTTCTTTTCCCATATATATATATATATATATATATATATATATATATATATATATATATATATATATATATATATATATATATATATATATATATATATATATATATATATATATATATATATATATATATATATATATATATATATATATATATATATATATATATATATATATATATATATATATATATATAGTAGCCACTAAACTTGTCCCTTAATTGAGGGGTGGGGGTGGAAGAGTAACTAACAACAGCAACAGGTTCTATATCCTGGAAAATCGAGTTAAGTGTTTTTCCTAACTAAGTAGGTTCGAGTTAAAAGATTATTTTAGTTTGATAACAAACCACTTCATCTCAAATTATCCTGATATATATATATATATATATATTCTGTAGCCACTAAACTTGTCCCTTAATTGAGGGGTGGGGGTGGAAGAGTAACTAACAACAGCAACAGGTTCTATATCCTGGAAAATCGAGTTAAGTGTTTTTCCTAACTAAGTAGGTTCGAGTTAAAAGATTATTTTAGTTTGATAACAAACCACTTCATCTCAAATTATCCATGATATTCTAGCCACCATAGTTAATGGTTCGAATCCAGATGACAGGACAGAACTTTTTGCACAAAACTGCAATTAGATACAATGTGATTTGTTGTGGGTTATAAAGGGGGTACTATTATAAATATTAGGGATGCGCCGGATATCCAGTAAAAATAAAATTATTAATTATAAGAACAAAATTTTCAAATTAAGGTATTCAATATTTTTGTATACTGTATTCCAATTTACTTTGTTTTTTTAAACTATTTTATGTAACAGCACTGAAATACCTTTGGAGCTTGGCTATTCAATTTGAATTACGGTAGATATGCATTCAAAAATGAAGAATTTATTAAATTTTTTATATAACTACAAACATGGAAAATCGAAGACGTTTCGAGATAAATAAAAAACTAAAAAAAAATAAATAAATAAATAAATAAATAAAAAAATCATCCTGCAGTGGGTTGAAAATTTCAAGGCAACAGGCTAAACTTTAATAGAAAAATTACCTGGTAGACCTCGAAACGCACGTACGCATAAAGATAACTAAGATAATCTGCCGTGGAATTTCAAAGACGTTCAAGATTTCTCGAAAACTACAAAGAAAATCTTACACAAGTACTTCCACTTCCATTTATTTAAAATGATGGTTGTGCAAGAATGCAATGCGACAGACTAATTTGGTTGCAGGAATTACGCGAGAATATTCTGTAACATGTTCAGGAAGGCAATCTTTTCTTGAGCAATGACGATGGTCATTTTCATTTGGGTGGCTGTGTAAGCAAACAAAAGTTTCGCTACTGGTCTGAAGGCAACCCTCGTATGCTACACGAAAGAACTTTGCACTCCGTTCGAGTAACTGTCTAATGTGTCGAACGCAGTTAGTGATTCCAGCAAGATGGAGATACACCACACGCAGCTCGAAGATCATTGCAATTTTATTATGGAAAATGTTTCCGGATCAGCTGATTTCGTTGTGTAGAGATTTTGAAATCTCCTGGCATCAACCTTGATTTTTTTCTGTGGGGCTACTTAAATTACGAATGTATACTCATTATGAATTACAAATGGGTGAGTTTCTCCGATTACTTTCTTATCTCTGTATGTTTTCTTTCTTTTCAGTATTCCGCAAGAAATACCCTCGCCTATCGCGAGGAAACATTTGTGGCATTTCGATGCTCAAGCTGGACGGACAAGCGGTCGCACTTCTTTGATTTCCCATGGAATGATTATTGCTTCCATGGGATGGGTCATTCGGAGTGTATATGGAGGCGTGCATCCCTAATCATTTCCTAATATTAAACCTTACAAACCCTGGTTTAAGTGTAAATGTTTTCGTGCTATTCGCCGCAAGGATGGTGGGTTCAAGAATTACCGTCCGTCTTAAAACTCCAGAAACTCATGCAATTTATATTTCAACGGAATCATGCAAAATCTATTTTCATAACACCAAAAACTCTTTTCTCCACAGAAAATACAATAATCTTTTGGATTCCTCTTCCTCAAGCTCTTTCTGGAATTTTGCAAAATATGTCAACTCTAACATTGCTTCTTCCTCTTTTCCTCCTTTAGTATCTTCTGACAGAGCAACTGCCGTTTTACCTTCGCTCAAACTTTTGCTTCTAATTCAAGTTTAGACGACTTTGGAGCTATACCTTCTCATCCAACCCCCTCAACTCATTTACGCCTAAAATTGCAATTTACTCTAAAGATGTCATTTCTACTCTCCATGAGCTTAACACTAAGATGTACGGTCCTGATGATATTCCTAATGTGGTTCTCAAAACTTGTGCTTCTGAGTTTGCACCCTGCTTTGATAAATTATTTCGTCTCTGTCTTTCTATTTCAACTTTCCCTTCTTGCTAGAAACGTGCGCACATTCAGACTGTGCCGAAAAAGAAAGAACCCTCATAACCCTCCCAACTACCGTTCCATTTCTTCAACTTCTGTTCTTGTAAAAGTTTTTCGAACTTATCCTTAACGGGAAGATTTTGAAACAGCTCAAATCTTCTAATCTTTGCTCTGATCGCCAGTATGGCTTTTCTTAAAAACGCTCTACTGGTGATCTTTTTTTTTACTTCTCTCTGACTCTTGGTCCTCGGCTCTTCGTTGTTTCGGTAAATCTTTTCTAAATTTTCCTCTTACAGAATCTATCCTCTCTGATTTCCTTTTCTGTCGTTCTATAATAGCTGTTGTAAACAGCCACCGTTCCTCTAAATCTATTAATAGTAGTTTTCCTCATCATTCATATTTAAAAGCTGGTTTTGTAGAGTGTAAAACTCTTTTGCTATTTTGTTTCTCAAACTTATTTAACGTTTAACTATGTAATGCAGAGAAATTTTACTATGTAAAGTTTGTGATTCAATCTTCATCATTTTGATTGATAGCATATATATATATATATATATATATATATATATATATATATATATATATATATATATATATATATATATATATATATATATATATATATATATATATATATATATATATATATATATATATATATATATATATATATATATATGAAAATGCTTAAAATTTGGAAGTGCATTTAGTAGTCATAAAACTAATCTAGTACATCATAATAAGTATGAGTTTGCATCTCTTTTTGATAACTCTTGAATTAACCAGTTTGGATTAGAAATAAACACTGTCAAAAACTAAGTAAGAACTGAATGAAGTAGAATTAATTAATTAGCTTATGTAAAAAAAAACTATAATAACTGAATTTGCATCAAGTATGAGTATTTAAAAAAAAAAAAGTCAGTAACTGTACTTTACAATGTAATTGTTACTTAAGAACCAAAATTGGGATCAGAATCAAAATATTTTCCTAAAATTAATTGGAAATTATTCTGTTAACCAATCAATAACAAAAATCAGAACCTCAAGAATATATATATATATATATATATATATATATATATATATATATATATATATATATATATATATATATATATATATATATATATATATATATATATATATATATATATATATATATATATATATATATATATATATATATTATATATAATTACTTATGAGCAGTGTGGCCTCCAAACATTTTAAATAATTCTTGATCCGAATAATTCTTAATTAATTCTAAACTTGGTTCTTCCTCTTTACTTAACAGGGTATTTGTGTTTTCAATAATTTTACCTCCATCTAAAACACAACCCTGGAATTTGAAATTGAAAGGGTGTATGATTATAGTGACCTACGATAATTGTTTCAATAACTATTATTACATATTAATTGGGTGAAACATTTTATATATATATATATATATATATATATATATATATATATATATATATATATATATATATATATATATATATATATATATATATATATATATATATATATATATATATATATATATATATATATATATATATCCTAACTTTTACAAAATTTCCATATCCTGATAAATCTCTATGTTTTTTGAGACTAGATTTTTTTGTAGATATTTTTAAATCTTCTGTTCTGACTACTTCAACTGCTCCTGTCTGTAAAAATTAATAAATACATCAGTATTGGCATTAATTCTGAAACCAGAATCAGTATTAACTATGAAATCAGTACTGGCAATAATTCTAAAACCAGTATTGACATTAATTCTGTCCCTGTAATGACTTTGCCATGAAAATTAGTAAATGTTCTTAAATAACAAAAGGAAAGTCTTAGATTGATAATGTGAAGAGTATTAAAATATATTACTTCTTTCTGAGGAAACTGGTTACCATAAGCAAAATATGCAAAATAAAATCTTTAAAAGGAGATTATTTAAATACTGCACAATAATTTTATAATATTAGTCATTCGCTTAATGAAAAATAGAAAATCAATTTATTAAACTTTCAATATTTTAAGATAATTAAAATGGAGTCAATCTAAAGACCTATATTTTAAGGACTCAAATTGAAAATGGAGTCACGGAGAAGAAATGTGACTTGAAAAGTTATTTAATTTTCATTTGCCATCATTTACTATGGAATCAATAAAAAAAAAATTTAAAAAAATTTGGTAACCCAAACAGCTATGCATATTTTTCTCATTTTTCCTTCTTAAATATTCAATCTATTGAAGATGAACCTATTTTATATGATTCGGACTCTCTCAATTGAATTAATCTGAAGAAAAAATTATCAAATCTTATTATGATACAAGGATAAGGCTTAGAGACAATTAGAAGGATGTTAAACATTAATTTTAATGAATTTTGAAAAATTCATTAAAATTTTGTTTTTAATTTCATTTTACTGAGTAGTATTTGTGAATCACAAATATAACTTTGTGATTCATTTTTTCTTTTGCACTCCTTAATTAAATTTACATAACAGGCAATATACTCCATGAAAAATTATATATATATATATATATATATATATATATATATATATATATATATATATATATATATATATATATATATATATATATATATATATATATATATATATATATATATATATATATATATATATATATATATATATATACTTACTCTCTTTCATTCAACCTATATTTCATTCTAGAATTGTGTAAAATCTATTCTTCATGACATCAAAAACTCTTTTCTCTGCCATAAATGCAATAATCATTCTGGTTCCTTTTCCTCTCGCCCTTTGCGTCTTCCTCTTTCCCTTCTCTAATATCTTCTGACAGAACAACTGCCATTTTACCATCTACTTATTCTTTTGACCACCTCCAATTCATTTATGCCTAATTTTATAATTTCTTCTAAAGATGTCATTTCTGCTCTCTCTGAGCTTAACACTAAGAAGGCGTATGGTACTGGTAGTATTTCTCCTGTGGTTCTCAAAATTTGTGCTTCCAAGTTTGCACCTTGCCTTGATAAACTACTTCGTCTCTATCTCTCTTTTGCTGGAAACAAGCACTCATTCAGTCTGTGCCAAAGAAGAGTGACTCCTCTCAACCCTTAACTATCATCCTATTTCTTTAACCTCTGTGTATTTCTAAAGTTTTTGAATCTACCCTAAACAGGAAGATTTGGAAACACTTCAATTCTTCTAATCTAATCTCTGATTACCAGTATGGCTTTTGCAAAATATGCACTACTGGTGATCTCCTTTTCCTTCTCTCTGGCTCTTAGTCCTTCACTCTTCAGTGTTTAGGAGAATCTTTCGTTGTGGCACTAGACATATTGAAAGCCTTTGATATAGTCTGGCACAAAACTTTGATTTCCAAACTTCCCTATTTTGGAATATATCTTTCTCTCTGATTTCCATTCGTCATGATTTATTTACGCCACAACAGTTACTTGCTCTTTATAGGTTTGTTGTTCACCTTTGTATGGAATATGCTTCATACATCTGGGGTGGTACCACACATATAGCCCTTCTCAAAAAGGTGGAGTCTAGGGCTTTTTGTTTTATAAACTCTCTTGCTCTTACTCTCTCCAATCTCTTTATGCCCATCAAATTGTTGTGTCATTCTCTCTACACTATTTATTCTATTACAATGGACACTGCTCTTCTGAACTCTCATGTCGCATACCTCTTCCATTGAGAAGGGCTCGTGTGATAAGTCTTTCTACACACTCGTCCTTTCTCTGTCCAACTCTCTGACCCCAGACTTAACTGCTATGCTCTATCTTACATGTATTCTACCAGTTGGTCAAGTCTGGAACAAACTCCCTTTTATCCGTTTTCCCAATTTCCTTTGACTTGCACACTTTTAAACATTTTGTATTGGGTCATCTAACCCATTAATGACTAGATTTCAGGTATTTCCTCAACTCTGGTGGAAAATATATATATATATATATATATATATATATATATATATATATATATATATATATATATATATATATATATATATATATATATATATATATATATATATATATATATATATATATATATATATATATATATATCACTAAAAGAGATCCTACAATGCTTACAGACCAAATTAAAGTTTTGACAATTGTTTTCTGTTTCCATATAAACAATAAATCCTCTTACCTCAGGTTTCTTTTTAATTGATATATTATTTGCTGCTTTGTTATAAAGATGATCCCACCAATGAAAAGAATGTTCATCAGCCACATTGTGTCCAACTCCTGATAAGTTTAATTTTAATTTTGGTTTAATAAAAGTTTTAATTCCATTTTCTTCTCGACCCAAACCTTTTCCTGAAAATAATTTTTTATATTTTGAGCTAATACTGGTATAGGGAATATATCTAGCAATTATAAGGCAATAAAATAAATATATATACCTTCAGACCAGCCAAATTTTTTCAGTATAGTTTCTCCAAAAGACATTTTAAAAATTCAAAATATATAAGTATCTGAAAATAAAAATTTTTCAAATATTTAATCATGAGAAAAAAAAAAAAAAAAAAGCTAATTCATATCTATATATGAAGAGTTTTTTTAGAATTTGCATGTTTCCAGGATGAAATATAAGTTGCATGATTTTCTGGAGTTTGAAAATTATGGTAAATTCCTGAAGGCAATATCCCAGCCAAGAACAAGAAGAAAGGAACAAAAGTTTATGTTTATTTGAAGGAAAAAAAGAATAGAATTTACACCTCCATGTCAGAGAATCACGAAGATTATAGTCTCGACACATTCCAAAGGATTCTTCCCATGGAAACGTTAATCATTCCATGGGAATCAAAAAAGTATGACTGCAATTCAGGCGAGTTTGCAGCACGCACCAGAGTGCCAAAAATGTCTCCTTGTTGAAGGTAGGGCCACTTCTGCAGAAGACTTGGAAACAGGATAGGACAGGATTCAGAGAAAAGGTAATTAGATGAACCAAGAGGAGAAAAGTTTAACTATGTAAGAAGGAAAAGGTAATTATAGAGTTCATGGTAGGAAATCAAAATTTTGTAAACCACAAAAGCTACAAACACACAATGAAAATAAATTGAAGAAAGTCTAATGAAGCCTGGTAGACCAGTTTTTCTTCTGGTGAAACACAAAGTTGCTTCTGCGTGGATTAATCCCCAAGAATTCCAACCCTGCACAGAATCTGAAGCCAACTGCATGCAAATATGAGCTCTGGCCATCTCAGATTGGACAAAGTTTTGAAAATAAGTGGGTGACTTGTTTTTTCCAGACTGTCAATTAGAAAGTGACCATTGTCAGTTAGTGGAAAAGTTTGTGGGTAAAATGTACCTGAAATTTTTTAAAGAAGATTCCATCCCTGGGTATGGACCAAGTCCCAGTTACAGCCATTTTTACTGACCATGACTTTGGGTAGTAATCAGTGAAAACCAGGGTTTACCTGCTGAGGTTAAAATTGCAAATTATACTTTTTTTTTATGGTGGATTAAATCAAACTAAATAGAAGAAAATTAAGATTTTTCTTCTTGTTTTTTTCAATATTTTCTTTTTCTCTTCTGTTTCTTTTGACCACTCCTTTCTGCTAGTGAATGTTCATCTTTGTACTTTGATTTTAGATGCCCACATAAAGATTTGATTGAAAAATTTTTACTTGGGACACCCAGAGGTTCTCTTCTAATTTCCTGACTGTAGATGTTACATTTAGCTATTTTAAGCCTATCCTGAAACATTGTAAAGTACTCCCATACTGCTGAAGCTGATCTTTAGACATAGTGACTTAAAGTATAAACAAAATAATAATTTTGAAATAATGTAGTTAAATAATATAAATTTGATACACAGCAATAAAATAACAATGATATGTATAAAATACAGGTTATATTGATAATTTTATATCTTACATTTTTTCAAATTTTAACTTGTAAACCTGCTGAATAACTTGTGAATCTGGAAAAAAAAAAACTTTTTTTGTAGTTTTTTCAAACTTTTATTATACAAAATCTGCATTTTTCTGAAAAATGCATATAATAATTACTCTAAGTGAATATTGACTATTCTACTCCTACCTTATAATTAAATCTAATTTTCTTAACCTAAAATTTCAGTACTTTTGACCTCTTTACAAATTTTATACAACCCAAGCCAGACCCCAGCCCTGGTCAGCTCCTATGCCTGGGTTTTAGATATTGAAAAACTTAATTGAACAGTAAATCTTTTCCAGGCTTCCCTTTTTGTGACAGCAATCATAAATCTATATAAGAGAGTTTTCGCCGTTCATTTATTGAATGCTGTCTTTCTCTCTTTCAGGATACGTTTGCACACATCAGACTACCAAAAATGCCTAGGTTTTTTACCAAATTATCCAGAACTAAAGGTAAAAAATTTTCTTGCAAATTGTTACGTAATTTGAGGTTTGGGTTACCATATCTTCCAAAGATTTATCAAGTATGGGGATAGTAGTATCTACAGAGAAATTTCCCAATAATGGCAGGATCATTTAAAAGAATCCATTTAAGTCGATGGGTAAAATTATTTAAGGTCACTTCTTGAGGAAATTCCAAAACAACAGGCAGGTGATTACTACCCATGTATGGACCCAAAGTGACAGTGGAATTGCCAAAGGCAGTACTGCCTATGAAATGGTCTTGCATAGAGGCCTTGATAGTATATGGGTGAATCCTAGTTGGTAAGCCAAGAGGGGTAAGAAGACAAATCATCAGAATTTGACATAAAGGAGTACAAAGCTATACCAGCTCTATTAACAGATGATGATAATATTTCAGGTTCCCAGTTCCCAGAAGGGGTGATGTGCATTCAGTCCATTTCAGCTGTCACTAAAGTTCAAATATATATGTATTATAGCTTACCAAATTTCAAATATGAATTATAGCTACACAAAATTCAAACATGAATTATAAGATAATATAACGAATACTAAGCCTAATGACAGACCAACCTGTACAGCAACAAACTCTAATTTTCCATTAGGGAAAGCTATGATCTTCACTTCCTTAAAAGAAAGAGAATAATGAATAAGCATCATCAAACAACCACCATCTTCATATGACCTGTCATTACACACGAGAGTAATTATTAAAGAACATTATTGATACAGATTTCAACCATGTTTCAGTAATACCTATAATGAGAGGTACAAGTAGGTAGAGATAATATTTAACATTAGGAATCTTTTTCAATATTGGTTGAACATTCCATAAAATAAGCTAATTGAAAAAACCTTGGTGATTTTTTCTTACGAGACCAGGTTACTGGACTAACAACATACTTGCAAGTTCAACTGGAACTACAAGTAAGGATTTGAAACTAAAAACATAGCCTTCAAGTTTCAATTACAAGGTTGGGAGATCGTTGGAGTTACAAATTTTTTTTATTTTGTACAGCTATTTCATATATATATATATATATATATATATATATATATATATATATATATATATATATATATATATATATATATATATATATATATATATATATATATATATATATATACTTCGCGAATATCATTTTTTTGTAGGTTGGGCCTTTCTGTTGGCCCTTAGGCTAGGCATAGTTATTGAAGTGGTTTTTGGTTAGGTTGTCCATTTGCTGGCTGTTAGGCATAGTTTTACTCTTTTAGTTCTGGTTAGGTTGTCAAACTAGTTAAGACAACCTAACCTGGACTTAAAGAGTAAAACTAGCCTTACAGCCAGCATATTGACCTAAAAGTCCACTACTGTGAACACTACAATTACCAAAATTTCAAATAAATTCGAGCTAATGGCTTTTAGTGCTTTACCTATAGATTGAGAAGTGCTTTATATTCAATTGAATTTAGAGATCACCAGAAGAAATTTGCAAGCAACAGTGGGCCAAAAAACCTAAAGAATCTGCATCGTAACTGAGAGAAGAAATAAGGACAGAATGAATAAGCTTCCGCCCCTTCCGAGATTACCTGCGGACCATGCTCCTTTTCGAGAGAGGCTTCTTGTACCTGGGGGTATGTGAGAAAATTATTGCAGCAAAACTCGTGAGACACGATTCATGGGACACTTCGCTTCAGTAATCTTCAAAATCCTTATAGAATCTTGACCGTAGAAGTGGGACACCCCTAAAGATAGAAATTTCTATCTTTAATTTTCACTGCAGCGAGATTACTTCAGCGAAACTCGTGAAACACCATTGATGGAACATTTCGCTTTAGCAATTTAAATGGTCTTCAAGGAATCTTGACACTGGAACAAGCCAGAAATTTCTATCTTCAATTTTTGCTGAAGAGATAAGGAAGTTACGGCAGCAGGATTCATGGGACATAATTAGTTGAATCATTGTCTAGATATATACTTAGTCTGTGGTTGAATGCTTCGCTTGAAAAATCTTGAAGATCTGTAAAGAATCTCGACCATGAAACACCGTCTCTGGAAATTATTTTCACTTTTCGCTGCAGCTTGCAGAAAATTGTTGCAGTGGGAATTGCGAAACACTTCCTTTTAGGAATCCTTAAATATCTTTAAAGAATCTTTACCGTGGAAAACAACAAAAGTCTATAGGTCTACCCCAAAGTTCATCCTATAATTATCGAGTAAACTTGGTTATAGTTTTAAGGTTTTAATTTACATTTATCGATAAATTCTTAG
>SEYY01021829.1:5000-12500 GCA_009176605.1 Armadillidium nasatum
AATATATATATAAATATATAAGTTAATTAGTTTTCACTCATAATGAAGTTTAAAATATAGAGATTGAACAACGCACATTTCAGAAATATTTTTCTAATAATGTAAAATGATCATTTATCTTCATTACTGTTTCACTTATACTTGAGACATGCTGAAAGCAGTCTTTTAAGGTGTACTGCATAATAATAATAATAATAATAATAATAATAATAATAATAATAATAATAATAATAATAATAATAATAATAATAATAATTATAATCATAATGGATAATAATTACTAAATATATGAAAATGCCCCTCGATAAATGATTAATTTTTTTTATTTACAATACTAAACGTTTAGGATTTTATAGCAATTTCTATCATACCTAAAATTACAAATATATCTGAGTCAAATCTCTAATTGAGATATGAATATATATATATATTAATTTAATTATTTTTTATTTTTGGTTTCAATAGAAGATTTGAGAAATAATTTATAATTTAATTACTTAAATCTTTTTTTTTTACAAGTTTTCTGCCTCTGTGAGACTTCCAGTGGTTAATTTTAGGCTCACATTCCATCGCTTCCTAGTTGGATATCATTGGAACACTGCAAAAAATTGTCACAACGGATCGTTGGGACAAGGGGCAAAAAATGTTACAGTACAATTTTAATAAGAGAAAGACTTGTTAAGGGTAAGAAAGTCGCTTCACCAATTTCTTTTCTAATAAGAAAATAACTGAAAAAAAATTTGTTGTGACTTTTTTGCCACTTGTCCCAACGATTCGTTAGGACAATTTTTGCACTGAAAGGTAGTACATCGAATCTCTTTTTTGGCTAAACGATAAAAATACGATGGACATCAAAATTATTAATATTAGTGTATTAGTATTTCAAACTCTGGTGGAAAGCAGCAGGCTTCTGGCCTTTGCCCACCATAAAAGAGAGAGAGAGAGAGAGAGAGAGAGAGAGAGAGAGAGAGAGAGAGAGAGAGAGAGAGAGAGAGAGAGAGAGAGAGAGAAATAAAAATTAAACTCTATTAATGAACTCTGTGGTTTTATATTCATTCAAGAAATATATTTTTAATTCAATGAGTATCAAAACAGGTAAAACTCGTTCGTATATATGTGAAAGGTCATTGTTATATTAACTTAAGAATAAGAAATCAAAACTATCCAGAATTAAAGTGCAGTGGAAATTATATATATATATATATATATATATATATATATATATATATATATATATATATATATATATATATATATATATATATATATATATATATATATATATATATATATATATATATATATATATATATATATATATATATATATATATATATATATATATATATATATATATATATATATATATATATATATATATATATATATATATATATATATATATATATATATATATATATATATATATATATATATATATATATATATATATATATATATATATATATATATATATATATATATATTACATATATATTTTATATTTTTTAATTTTAATTTTATTTTTTTTTTTTTTTTTTTTTTTTTTTTTTTTTTTTTTTTTTTTTTTTTTTTTATTTATTTTAACATTTTAATTGCTATTAATATTAATTATTTTAGTTTACTATATTGTGTGCTTGCGTAAGTGCGTGCGTGCGTGCGTGTTTAAGTGTAAGGTTACGAGCGTGATTGTGTGTGTTTGTGTGTGTACGTTTACGGTTTTTTTTTTTTTTTTTTTTTTTTTTTTTTTTTTTTTTTTTTTTTTTTTTTTTTTTTTTTTTTTTTTTTTGAATGCCTAATTCGAGTGATCGTGGGGTTGGGCGTAGACGGGGGCTTTCCATTTCCTTTGCTAACGTACGTGGCCTTCGATCTAATTTAGCGTCTGTTGAACACTACCTCACTACCTCTCTTCCTAACCTTTTGCTTCTGTCTGAGACCCAGTTGGACAGGGATTCTTTCTCTAGCAATCTTAATGTCTCTAACTACAACTTTTTTTCACAATTTCCGTCTAAATGGTGGAGTCTGTGCCTATATTAACATTAACACTCCTGTGACACGTCTCGTAAATCTAGAATCTCCTAATTTCGACGTCTTATGGCTTAAAATCTGTCTTCCTACTACTACAATTATCTTGTGTTTCTGCTACTGCTCCCCTAATGGAACAGATTTTCCAGTTTTTTTTCAATACCTTACTACTACTCACGAGACTGTCACTTCTTCTCATCCAAATGCTGAAGTCCTCTATTTAGGGGATTTCAACGTACACCACACTGAATGGTTGGGCTCCTCTCATACTGATACAGGTGGGAGGGAGGCCCAATCATTCAGTATTCTTAATGATCTGGAGCAATTGATTAGTGAACCCACACACATTCCAGATCGTCCTAACCAATTCTTGAATACACTTGATTTATGCTTCACCACTACTCCTTCTAGTTATAAATACACCATTTTCCCTCCTATTGGTAACTCTGACCATAATCTTATAGCTCTTAGTTATAATGCTTTCTCTCCAACAGCTCCACCATGCCCTAAACGTACTTTCTGGCACTTTAATCGGGCTAATTGGGGGGCAATGCGCCGCTTCTTTGCTAACTATCATTGGAGTGAATCTTGCTTTGTCTCGGGGGACGCTTCTGTCTCTGCTGAAAAGGTAGGGGCCGTAATCCTTGACGGGATGGGCAGATTCATTCCATCTTCAACTAAATCTTTTTCTCCTCAAAATCCATGGTTCGATGACAACTGTTCTCTTGCCCTTCGGGAGAGAGAAAATTCTCATCGTGAATGGAGAGACTCTTTCTCCTATCACTCTTGCTAATTTTCATTCAGCTCGGAATCGTTGCAGGGATGTTCTTCGACGGACTAAGCGTACTTTCATAAAAAGGAAGTGCGCTGACCTCCATGGCTCTCCTACTGATAAAAATTTCTGGCCTCTTGTCAAAAATATCTCTAACAACTTCTGTAAATCTGCCTTTCCTCCTCTTATTCGCTCTGATGGTTCTGTAGCTAATACTCCTTCTGAAAAGGCTAATCTCTTCGGCCTCCTTTTTTCATCTAATTCCACCCTGCTCGATTCTGACATCCCTCCTCCTACTCCTCTCAGGTGTCCCATGTCTCTGCCTGTAATTACTCATGATCAGGTGCATGGGATCCTGAAATCTATGAACGTCAGGAAGGCCAGTGGCCCGGATGGCATTCCCCCTCGGGTTCTGAGGGAGTGTGCTTCCGAGTTAGCGCCTGTCCTCGTTCAGCTCTACTCTCTATGCCTTAATACTAATACTTTTCCTCTATGCTGGAAGCGTGCGTTTGGTTCAACCGATCCCGAAAAAAGGTAGTCGCTCTGACCCTTCTAACTATCGACCTATAGCTCTCACTTGTGTTCTATCTAAAATTTTTGAAACTCTTCTCAACTCTCATTTCCTGGATCATTTGGAGTCTCATTCTCTTCTTTCTGATCACCAGTATGGCTTTCGACGCTCGAGGTCAACTGGTGACATACTTTCCTATCTTACTGATCTATGGTCTTCTGCCCTTAGGGACTTCGGGGAGTCTTGTGTGGTGGCGCTTGACATATCCAAGGCTTTTGACCGGGTGTGGCATGCGTCACTGCTCTCCAAGCTCCCCTTCCTTTGGGTTTCCTCCTTCTCTTTGCTTACTCTTGTCTAGTTTTCTCTCAGATCGTTCCATTTCGGCAGTTGTAGATGGAGCGACCTCTTCCTCCTTTTCTGTCAACTGTGGTGTTCCTCAGGGTTCTGTTTTATCTCCAACCTTATTCTTACTTTTCATTAACGATCTTCTCCACTGCACTTCTAACTCTGTTCACTCTTATGCTGATGATTCAACTCTGCATTCTTCTACTACTCATTTCAAATCTGCTCCCTCTTTTGCTTCTAGAGTTGCTTCTCGTCTTCAACTTTCCAATTCTATTCTTGCCGATCTGGATGGGATTTCCCGGTGGGGTCATAGCAACCTTGTGAAATTCAACTCTTTAAAAACTCAACTTCTTCACATCTCCCTCTCAAAAACACCTCCTAACTTTCCTATCCTCTTCGATGGCTCTCCCGTCTCACCTGTAAATAACATTAACATTCTTGGTCTAAACATAAACAACAAACTGTCTTGGAAACCACATATCACAATGGTTGCTAAAGCGGCCTCTAAGAAGCTGGGAGTTCTGTTCAGATTGCGAGAATTTTTTCTCTTCTGAGCAGTTACTCCAAATATATAAGGGTCTTATTCGTCCTTGTATGGAGTACTGTTCTCACATTTGGGGGGGCTCCGGCTCCTCCTCTCTTCTGGATAGGGTTGAGTCAAAAGCTAAAAGATTAATAAACTGTCCCCTACTTTCAAACTCTCTTGACCCTCTGTCTCTGCGACGTGACGTTGGCGCGCTATCTCTTTTCTACAGGTACTACAATGGCAGGTGCTCGAGGGAATTGGCCTCTCGCATTCCTCCTCCATTGCGTCGTCCTCGTTGCACTAGGGGTGCCCTGCTTTCGCACCAATTTTGTGTGGAAGTGGGAAATCCCAGGCTAGCCCGTTGTGGTACCTCTTTCTTTCCAGCCACCTCTATTCTGTGGAACTCTCTACCTTCATCTATTTTTCCTCCTGTATTTAATCTTCCACTCTTCAAGGCTTCCGTCTGCGCCCACCTGAGGGCTGTGCGTTAGGTGTGTGCATTTGCATGTGTTTTGTCTCTGTGTGTGTGCCCCCTCCTTGAAAAGGGCTCTGCCCGTGAGCGGTGGCGTTCTGTAAAAAAAAAAAAAAAAAATATATATATAGTAAATAAAAAGTATTTCAAAATAATTAAGCTTTTATTATTTCTGTTATCTTTTTTTAATTAATTCTTCATTCTCAGTTGTAAAAAAATTAAAATAATAATTCTTGTTATCGTAACATTTCATACATATTGAGAGGTTCAAATTTTTTTTAAATCAGTCACTATATCTGTCATAGTAGAAGGCTTTTCTGTGAAGCAGAATTTTTTTTTCCTAGCGGGCAGAAAATGATGGAATAGTCCTATTTCTGTAACAGCCACGCCAGTGTTGGAAGCTTTTCTTCGTGATTTACCTAATATTTCTGTACATCTCATTCTTCAGAAATAGAATATTGACTGAAATATTTCTTTGGTATACATTTGTTAAGTTTTGAGTCGAGGAAGTCAAAAGCTGAACAATATTTTCCCCTTTAGTGGAAAGTTTCCTGAACTTCTTCCTGGTAAATTCTCTGATAAAATAAAAACGATATTAGAAGCTTTTGAAGCTTTGAAAATAAATTGTGCCGTTCTTTTACTTATCCTTTTACAGAGGAGTAGTCAAACCTAGAATCTATTAAACTTGCGAATTTATAAATTTTTTATGTTTTCTTAAAACAGAAGATTTTGTGTAAACTTTTAGTCTGAAAAACAGTGCATAATAATGTTTTGAATGCATCTATTCAAGATGATACTAAATTTCTTGAACGTAAGAGATATTTTAGCCTGATGAAGCAGAATACTGTTGATGAGAACAGGTAATTGCATCTTCAAACGATTCAAAAATTTCTTGCCTATCTTTAAAAATATTTCAGCTATATGTTCCATCTAATAATCCTTCTGAAAAGGTAAATCTTTTCGGTTTCCTATTTTCATAAAATTCCACCCTGAACGATTCTTCCATCCCTCCTATTCCACCTCTCAGGTGTCCCATGTCTCAACCTGTTATTATAAATGATCGGATAAGATCCTAAGATCTAAGTCTAGTGGTCCAGATGACACTCCTATCGGTGTTCTGAGGGAATATGCGTCTGAGCTTTCGCCTGTCCTCGTCTAACTCTACTCTCTATGCATCAATACTAATAATTTACCTCAATTCTGTAAGCATGTATTTGTTGAACCGATCCCAAAAATGGATGCCCACTCTGATACTTCCAATCATCGTCCCCTAGCTTTCACTTATCATCTAAAACATTTGAAACTCTCCTCAACTATCATTTTCTGAATCATATAGAGTCTCATTCCCTTCTTTCTGATAATCAATATGGCTTTCGAGGTCAACTTTTAACATACTTTGCTATCTTTATTAATATATGGTTTTCTGCTATTGGGGACCATGGGGAGTCCTACAATCACAATAATTTTGTGTTTCTTCTACTGTTCTTCCAATAAACAGATTTTTTCTACGTTCTTTGAGCCTAACTACTTCTCAGGAGACTGTTACATCTTCACATCCAAATACTGAGGTCCTCTATTTAGGTGATTTCAATGTACACAACACTGAATGGTTGGGTTGGTCTCATACTGATCCAGGAGGAGAGGAGGCCGAATCATTCAGTATTCTCAACGATCTGGAGCAACTGATTAAAGAACTAACACACATTCAGGATAGTCCCAACCAATTCTTGAACACTCTTGACCTATGCTTCACTACTAGTCCTTTTCTCTATAAATAAGCTGTCTTCGCTTCTATTGGTAACTTTGATCACAATCTAATTTTTCTTAATTTTCATGCTTTCTCTTCATTTGCTCCACCCTGCTCTAAGCGTATCTTCTGGCACTTTGATCGGACTGACTAGGGGATTTGTGTTGCTTCTACGCTAACTATCCCTGGAATGACTCCTTCGTCTCTTAAGACGCTTCGGTTTCTGCCGATAAGGTGTCATTCAGGCTAGAGATATCGCGCATCGAGAGTGAAAAAATTCTCCTTCTCATATCACTCTTGCTAATTTTCAATCAGCTCGGAGTCGTTGCAGGGATATTCTTCAACGAGCAAAGCGGACTTTCACCGAACGAAGGTGTTCTGAGCTCCTAAATTTTCCCACTGATAAATATTTTTGTAAATCTTGCTTTCCTCCTCTTGTTCGCTCTGATGGTTCTGTTGCTATGAATTCAGCTGAACAACTCCAACTCCAACTTCGACCTCCTTTTCTTCTCTAATTCAACCCTAGACTCCTTCTTTTCCTCTCAGATGTCCCATGCCTTTACCTGTGATTAAATTTGATTAGGTACATGGACTTCTGAAATCTGGGATCTTTAGGAAGGCAGAGGTTCGAACGGCATTCATCCCCAAGTTTTAAGGGAGTGTGCTTCTGAACTGGCTACGTCCCTCGTTCAACTATTTTCCCGTTACCATAATATTAGTATTTTCCTTCAGCGTTGGAAGCGGGAACTAGTCCAACCTATTCCGAAGAAAGGTAGCCGTTCTGATCCCTCTAACTATCTCCTTATTGCTCTCGCTTGTATTGTGCCTAAGATCTTTGAAACCCTTCTCAACTCTCACTTCTTGGATCATCTGGAATCTCATTCCCTTTTTCTAATCATCAATATGGGTGTCGGCTTTCGACGTCTACTGGTCTGTACTCCCTCTCTCATAGATTTATGGTCTTATGCCCTTAGGAATCATGGGGATACTTTTATGGTGGCGCTTAACATATCTAAGGCATTTGACCTGGTATAGCATGCGTCACTGCTCTCCAAGCTCCCATCCTTTGGGTTTCCTCCTTCTCTTTGCTTACTTATGTCTA
>SEYY01021829.1:25000-57500 GCA_009176605.1 Armadillidium nasatum
TAATAATAATAATAATAATAATAATAATAAAAAATAAAAAAAAAAAAAAAAAAAAAAAAAAAAAATAATAATAATAATAATAATAATAATAAATATAATTATTATTATTATTATTATTATTATTATTATTATTATTATTATTATTATTATTATTATTATTATTATTCAAATGTGAACGAAGTATTACAAGTAAAACAAGATGAAGTTAAGAATTTTAAAAATAATGTTTTAGAAATTTCTTTTGTTTAATATTAATAAAATTTCGTTAAAAATTAAAATTTTTTTTTATTTAAAATCTAATGTTAGTTTTTCACTGCTTAACATTAGGACTCTTGTTTGAAGATAAAATTAGGACCCAACTCTGAGGCTTAGAAAGGCAAACATGTTTTCAAAAGGTTTAGAACAATGGTTTAAAATTAAAATATCAGGGCTTACAAGGAAAAGGTATTAGATAAAAAAAAAAAAAAAAAAAAAAAAAAAAATTTGAATTATTAGTGGTAAAAAGTACAATAAATTTTGGTCTATGCACAGTTAAAACGATCAAAGTGCTACGCCTTGTAGTTCCTTAGCAATGAAATCGTCACAAATTCTCAAGTCCATCACACAAAATATGTTTTTAAACCATAAAATATATTTATCTTGAAACCAATTTTTTTCCTTGTAAGCTCACGATGTGGAAACTAAGGAGGCATAGGTGAAATCACAATTAGAGCTTTGTCCGCTTAAGGAGAAAAGCTCCAGGAGCTGAACCGTGTCACCCAGGACAATATTTTTTTTCCACCGGATACGTAAATTTAATGGCAACTGAGCTTCATCTGACATTTAAACAACATTAATGGTATAGGGTTATTTATTCACTAAGGATAAAAATTCAGCTCAAACCTAAATTTTTACTGGTTCTTCTTCTATCGCTCGTTCTTGTATAACCTGAATTTGGCAAGGATAGAGTTTTAATGAAAAATTCAGATTAGGTTATAAATTCTGTCGAAAGTCAAGAAATTATATCGAAATTAATTGGCCTCTTAAGTGCGGCAACTCGGCCATAAACCAATATTTTCATAGAATACTTCCTAATTAAGAGCTGCCAGGAGGAATGAATCTTACACAGCAGCATCATGGCATTATTTCACATCCCATAGCAACAAAATTTTTCGGAAAGATGTTTTGTGTGTTAAAATATATACTCTGAAGCTCAAATCTGTAGTTGTAGAAATTCTTTTTTTTATTTTTTTTTTTTTTTTTTTTTTTTGGCTTGTAAACGTTTGAACTGTAGCAATTAAACTATTTTATTGGCTAACTTTCTGTAGTGATAATGCTCAGCATAATGAACTCCTAAATCTGGGGTTGGACAAGTTTCAAAAGGTAAAGACAAATTCGGGTCTCAAGGAACTCCATTCACTTCCGCTTCTTTCACATCAATTAAGTATATTCTCTCGTACACTAGATTAATATAAATTAATAATAATATATTGTTCATTTATCCAAAATTTAATTTTTTTAATACTTTTTTTAATATTTATTTATTAAATTTTTTTTTGTAGAGAAATATATATATATATATATATATATATATATATATATATATATATATATATATATATATATATATATATATATATATATATATATATATATATATATATATATATATATATATATATATATATATATATATATATATATATATATATATATATATATATGGCCATATCGTGGACAGATGAATGGTACATGCCTGTGTAAATGATGATAGAGACTAGGGAGTAGCGTAATATAATATTTCTAACTTTAGTTTTCAAATATTGATGGAATTGATGGGAGGAAAACCGGGAAGGATTTTGGATCAAAATACTTAAAGTGAACATGGTTGGTTTATCTTTGTACAAAACAGAAAAAAAGGTTATAAGAAAATGGATTTTGATGACTTTCTAAAAATATGGAAAAAAATATGGTTTATCATATTGTCATCTGGATATTTAAACCTTTTATAGTAGGCTACAAAAAAAAAAAAAAAAAAAAAAAAAAAAAAAAAAAAAAAAAAAATTTTAACTAGTGACGAAATTTTTTTTTCTTTCACCAAGATTGGTTTCCTCTAGTGTTCGATATCGTAAATATATTGCTCATCTACCTTTTCTATAATCTCTTGTTCTCCATTTTGGACAAATGAGGGTAAATAAAACTCTCCCCTCTTCCCTCTCCCCTCCCCACTCTCTCTTTGACTAGATTTTGAAATTCTAAAGTCTCAAATCTCTAGAGATTCAAAAAATTTCAAAATTGTTTCAAATCTCCAGGGAATGGAGGCTTCCCTCTCTCATTCCTTTCAATATTTTGTAAGGAAATCCAGAAGGAGTCCTCTTCGAGACATTATTCAGGAGTAGATTTTTACTAAACCAGGCATAGCATCACCAAATTTATCATAGATCTACTGGAGGATCAGGTAGTCCTTAAACTATAAAATTAATTACATTTTTAGTACGGTACCTATTTCTCTGTACAATTTCAATAAAGATGTATTACCTACCACCATAGTATATATATATATATATATATATATATATATATATATATATATATATATATATATATATATATATATATATATATATATATATATATATATATATATATATATATATATAGGGTGTCCAATAAGTTTCCATACATAGGGAAATAATACATGTAAACGTGAAACTTCTTTTATTTACATAAGATGCTCTACATGAACGCCTTTGCATTCGAAACACAATTAAATGCGTGTCCTACACTTCTGAAGAACACGTTCAAGCACAGGTTGAGTTATGCCTGTAATAACGTCGGTGATACGTTGTCTGAGATGATTTATGTTTTGCATCTTTTCCCGATACACCACAGGTTTCACATGCCCCTAGAGGTAAAAATCAAGTAGGGTATGGTCTGGGGATCTGGGAAGCCACTCTACAAGAGCACGCCGACCGATCCAAGTACCTTGAAATTGATAATGCACCCACTCGCATACGCCAATACCGAAATGAGGTGGCGCTCCATCTTGCTGAAAGTATAAAGGAAAGCTACCATCTTCATCTAAAATGGATGGGAAAATATCTTCCTGCAACATGTTCAGATACTTATCGGCAGTATGATTCCCCTCAATGAAAAATGGTCTAATAACCCTGTGGCCCCATATCCCGGCCCATACCATTTTACCAGCACCCTTCATCTTTATTGGGTTCAGCCAGTGAGGGTTTATTATGAGTATTGCCACAGTGTCGTGTGTGATGAACGTCCCAGGTTTTCTGTTAGAGTCGGCTGCAATCTTGCGACAGCTTTCTGAGCCGACCCTCATGAAAATATCAATCCGTTAATCTTTAGTCAAACGCATCTTATTGGATATCTGAAAAAAAAAAAATACATATGTTAAAACACCAATGTATGGAAACTTATCGGACACCCTATATATATATATATATATATATATATATATATATATATATATATATATATATATATATATATATATATATATATATATATATATATATATATATATATATATATATATATATATATATATATATATTATATATTCGAGAATTCTTTAGGTAAAATTATGAAAAAAGATATATTATGTAATATACTATTAATTTAATTGATTAAACAATTTGGTGCACCCTGTAGTTCATTTTTAGAAAAAATCGTATCGATCTGATGTAATTAAAGTTAATTTTTTGTTCTGTAATTATTATCATACACAAAGGACTTTTACATTTTAATAATCTATTTTAAGTCGTCTACTATACTATATATATATATATATATATATATATATATATATATATATATATATATATATATATATATATATATATATATATATATATATATATATATATATATATATATATATATATATATATATATATATATATATATATATATATATATATATATATATATATATATATATATATATATATATATATATATATATTATATATATATATATATATATATATATATATATATATATATATATATATATATATATATATATATATATATGTGTGTGTGTGAATGAAGGATACAGCTGGTGTGGGCGTGTTTGTGTGTTCGTTTATATTTTGGGACAGGAACTGTAAACATTGATGCTTTCCTGGAATTGGTTTGTTCTTTTTTTCTTTCTTGAAATCAGATTCTTGCCGAGATTTCTTCAAAAAATCGCCATTCTGTGGGTGGCTAAGTCTGTAAAGATGTAAAATAGTTTGTTTTATTTGTATGTTTTTTATGTGTATGTGTTTTTGTGAAATGTTTGTTTGATTATGTGATGTCAATTTATGGAATATTTGGAAGGCGAAATCTGTGTTTGTAAGTAAAGATTAGATTATTATTATTATTATTATTATTATTATTATTATTATTATTATTATTATTATTATTATTATTATTATTATTATTATTATTATTATTATTATTAATATTTTCAAAACTCAGCTTAAATTGTTTAAGTCATAACGTAAGTATCTTGTTTTGAATATGTCTATGTCATATGTGTATATACATCCGTGACTGCAATGCATCAGCCGGATATCCACATACAGGACACGGATTTTGTGTGACCGATTTTTATTTGCAGAATGTATCAAACGTTTCCATTGCAGTTCACCTAAACAAAATGGTTGCATAAAAACTTTAAGCCAAAGACATTTTGGAACAAGGAACTATAGGATTCTGGTAAGAATAATGTTAAGTAGCTTTAGGCATTCACCTGGCGTGATGCATGGGACCTTGCGTTTTGAAAGAAATGTTTTCTGGGGCAACACGATCTAAAAATATCATACACAACTGTAAAATTTCTTTATAATCTTCTCTGAACTGATGTCGTGGTTTTTGTAAATTGAGAGAAAACGAGAAATTTATTCGAGATCATTTACATATATTTTAAATTTGACCTGTTCATCATCAACACCAATATTATATCTATTTTATCTATTTTGGAACACGCTGTCTTAAATCTTTTAAAATTGTCATGCTGAGGGCCAGTAATTGAGCCCATTTTGCAATCAAAACCTGCCTTCAGTATTACTTATGAAATATAGTGGCGACATAAGAAGTATAAAAGATCTGTTTCAAATATTTGTTCTAATAAAATACAGGTTTCTCTCAAGCCACCAGTATTGACAGCAGTAGTGTCAAAACACATTGCTTTTATTTTTTCTACTGCCCCCATTTTTCCACTTCAGAAAATACAGCCTTTGCCTGAGTACATTCCTTATCATTTTTAATACGAGAAACTTGCTCTTCGTCACTACAATTTATCAAAACCGCCAACCTCTCAACTTTTTCTTCACTCAATATATCTGGGAACAATTTTTCATCCCAATGCAGGACAGCACCTTGTAAGTTTGAATTTTCAAACCTATTTTTAATAATCTGTACTCTTTCCTTTTGAAATTTCTGTCTGCAAACTCTTACAGTAGATCTACTAATTGCTTACTCCTGTGGATCTTGTCCTAATGCTTCCTTCGGTAGTAGCCGAAACAATCCTAATCGCATCTCCATCCAAAATATTATATCTATCTGCTGTAACAATACTGCAACTTCTCTGTGATAATTTCTTGACTTCCTTGGCAGTACTTTTTTGCTTCGGTTGTGATGTGTCGATTCCTGTATACTGAAAGTTCTCATGATCTTTCTCTTCTATGTCCCGATTTCTATTTGATTCCCTTTCTTCTGAAGTACTGCTTGTACTTAGAAATTTCAATATCTTCGTCATCTAGCAAAGAACGGATTGGACAACCAACATATTTCTAGGTAGGTACAACAAAAAAGATCCAGATAGGTACTAACTACTACATTTATACAACAATCTAGACTTACCTACATGTTTCAGTTTTGTTTTTTCCAGTCTGACCCTCTCAGCTCTTCGTTCTTCTGTCTGTAGGAATTTTATGTCAACTCCTCCAACGTAGCCAGTACGTTCCTTTTGTCTCTGAAGAAGCAAAAACTTTTTCTTCTTCAGCACGTCTTCGTGTGCTATACCAAACAGGTCATCAAGACTTGACTTAAAAGCTTCCAAGATTTGACTTAAAAGCTTCTACTTTCTTACTTTGAGCTTGACGTACCCTTCTGGTTGATTTTTTTCAGTTTTCTCCACTCCTCGTGAAGTTTTTCAAGCTTTCAATGTTTCAAATGTTTGGCACATATCTTAACTTTATCCCAAAATAGAACAACTTCCTGGATTGTGAGTCTTGCAGCATCTCTAGTTTCTAGTTTAACTTGACGCTTATTATAAAACAAACTGAGTAAAACTTGACCGTTGGATGGCATCTTACTGCTGGTAATTTGATGGAATATATATCCAATCAGAAAAATCTTGTCATTCTGCTTCGAACTTGCACCACTTGTAGCTTCATAGAACGAAGTGGAAGGTTCTGAATCTATTATTACTTACAGCTCTGGCAAACAAGAAATATAATCTTTTAAAAAATATACAAATTATACACTTAAAAAACTTATATTGAATTAATACTTTGAAGTGTTTGAATGGAAAAAATTCAACGAATCACAAAAACATGATTCAAAAAGGAATTTTAACACGAATAAAGCGAATTTTTACATTTTTTAAATTTTTTTTTATTTACTTATTTATTTATTTATTTTTTTTGAAAAAGTTGATCTTATGGGTTCAGTTCTCAAAAAAGCCAAATAACTTCCGATCCGAACGTTTGTCGAAAAAGTTGTAGCAGTAAAAATTGAAGCCAGGAATATTCTCTACAAAATTAAATTTAATTTTATATCGGAAAACCACAGATTTTTTAAAAAAAAAAAAATTTTTTTTTTTTTTTTTTTTTTTTTTTTTTTTTTTTTTTTTTTTTTTTTTTAAAGGACTGATGAGGCAGGTCTTAATGTTATCCGATCGAGCTGAAACTTTGACAATCTTATTCATAAAGCAATTGGCAATATTTTAACAGTTTCCGTCAAAGAAATTCGGGGATTGATTTCTTGCGACCAAAGTAAAATATATAATATATATATATATATATATATATATATATATATATATATATATATATATATATATATATATATATATATATATATATATATATATATATATATATAATATATATATATATATATATATATATATATATATATATATATATATATTATATATATATATATATATATATATATATAAAATATATATATATATAAATTAAATTCATAATTATTTATATTCAAACTTCTATTTATACATTTTATTAGTTTTACTAAATTTCCTCCATTTTTTTTTTTTTTTTTTTTTTTTTTTTTTTTTTGACAGGAATCTGAAGTGGTAGTTTTCCCAGTCTTAATAATTTTGTTCGCATCCTCCGTCAATTTTGCATTCTATGCGTTGCGAGGAGTGCAATTTTTAAGCGACAGATGTTATTAAGATGTTTAAAAAAGTAAGTATATTTATATTTGTATTCACTTCGTGGAGAATAATATATATATATATATATATATATATATATATATATATATATATATATATATATATATATATATATATATATATATATATATATATATATATATATATATATATATATATATATATATATTATATATATATATATATATATATATATATATAATATATAATTCGGCTGTCGTCGGGAGTGGACGTACTTAAAAACAGATGGGAAAAGAAAAGAAAAAGCATCAAATGGAACATTGAAGGAGAGAAGAGTTTGGATTAAGCGACACAGTTGGATCATGCGAGGAGTGTCAAAAGCAAGAGCGATAGGACTAGCAATTCGGAGCTATAATTATTGCTTACTACTTGTAATAACTCCAGGACCAACATGGGAAACCACAGCTCCGAGAAGCATGATCTTCTGGAGAGCTCTTTGAGAAAGTGTTTAGAGGTTAGATGGAGAAGGTGCTAATCCCACTGAAAGGGTGAAAACCCTACCTGGAAGTTTAAATAAAACTCAAAGACTGGCACTGAAACCAACGAGCTGAGAAACATTATCTTTTAGAACACTCCAGGAGAGGGACTTTTAAAGGGAGATAAATATATATATATATATATATATATATATATATATATATATATATATATATATATATATATATATATATATATATATATATATATATATATATATATATATATATATATATATATATATATATATATGCTGCAATGCATGCAAAAAGATTTACCAGAGTTGAGTTGACAAATCTGTTTCCAAAAAAAAAAAAAAAATGAAATGGCCGACATGTACCTTTACACGGCGTTTGGAAATCAAAAGAAGTTTGGAAAATAAAAGAAGGAAGTGTGTTCGACCTTACCAGTGGAGTACATGTAAGAATGAGCATAGCTCTTAAGCCTGGGGTCAGAGTCTTGAAAAAGAGAGAAGAATGAGACTGTGTAGTAATATATGTTACCTCAACAATCATCAAAGGAGGGTGGATGCGAACAGAGTTGAGAAAAGCAATGCAGTTGTAATAGTGAAGGTACAATTCTTGCTGTACAAAAAAAAAATTATCAAGAAAGAAATTAACATGAACCAGTAAAAGCAGTATAATTGATACAGCGAAAATCACTAAACTTTTACTACGAGTTGAATAAGAGTTGCAGCCCAAAATGTTAGATACGCACTCTAGCCTTTACAAAAGCGAACGACACCCTTATCAAGAGCAAGCAAATGCGGTGGGGTGGTATCAAGAAATTCTGTTGGAACCTCAAAACACTTTGCATCTTAGAAACTTCTTTAGTGAAGGTAAAAATGAAATGTGATCCCTTCAAGAACACGAAAAAAGGAATTACCAATATTATATTCAGTACAGAGGAAGGTTTGAGTTGTGTGTTTTCAGAAAAGATATTAAAGTTGGATAAAATAAAATTTATGTCGAGTACATAGATGAAGAAATTGGGTTTTTGAGGCATTGAAAACTACCATGTTTTTTCTACTATCAATTAGAAATACGAGAAAGATCAGAGGTTAGTTGTTCCAAGGCCACTTCTTAGTTTCATCATTTTGGGTGGAGTAGTCAGCATAATAGTGGATAGGTTATAAAGTGATAGATTGAGGATCATTGATGAATTGATGAAAAAGAGAAAAAATTGGGGATAAAACAAAACCCGGAAACACCAAAAATGAATGATCTAAAGAATGAACTTGGCCGCCTACAACAACTATTACAGAACTACTGGATAGAAAAAATCAGAAATAAGGTTACAAGAAGAAAGATAATAAAGGGAAATTTAGTAATCAAAGCTCTACAAAATGCTATCAAAAGCTCTCAATTTGTCCAGTGGCATAGGATTGCTATCTACTGTAACATAAACGGTATAGTGGTCTTCTGACTAACGTATTTGGGAGCGCCGGTTCAATCTCACATGTAGATCGTAGGTAGACACTACCTATAAAAATTCCTTGAAAAGAGTAATGCCATTGAAATGTGAACTTAAAATTTTTTTTTGTTGAAAAACCAAAAATCAAATGATCAAAAACCACACAGGTATTAAAGAAAATTCATTAGTTGAGAACATAATGGCGATTTAAGGTAATGTTCGAAGATTAATGATTATTTCCAAATCTTTGCGTTAAAGAGAATTTCGAAAACTTTGAAAAGAACAGAGGTTAAATAAAGCAAGAGGACAAAAGTTTGAAGATTGAAAGGGATTTTCTTAACACAGTCTAAATGAGTATACCCTTCCAGAATAAAGGAAGGGTTGAAATTTGTAGGGAGAGACATATTAGTTACCAAGGCAGGGGGCAAGCTTTGAATTACTGTTTTGAGAATCATAGGAGAGATACGTCAGGACCATAGACCTTCTTAATATCAAGGTCAGAGAAAGCTAAAATCAAATAATTTTTTTTTAAAAAAAAAATAAGCATAAACGAGCTGGAATGAGAGGGAAGAAGAAAGAATAGCTTAGGAATCTTTTAGGTTAGAATCAAAGCCAAAGTTTTGAACTAAGAGTTCAAATTTAATAGAAGGTGAGACAGTAGTGGTGGTGTCTCGGAAGAAGCAGAGCAAAGAGAGAGGAAGAATAAAAGTAGGAGTAAATAATTCCAGAAAAATAAAACGTATAGATGAGTGACCAGAATAATTATTTTGCCTTTTCTTCTGAGAAAAGAATTTTTAATGATACGTAAAATTAAATTTTGGACTATTTCTGAATGAAATATAAGTAGAACAAGTTTCTGAAGATTGAAAACGACTGCTATTCCTGAAGACAGCGTACCTGTGGGGAATAGCAGTATAACAAACATTGTTAAACAAATATTTATAAGGTTTAGTTGGAGGAAAACAAAACAGAATGTACGCCTCCATGTCGTAGAGAATCACAACGGTTATGCATTTTGCACACTCCTTCGAACCCATTCAACGAAAAACAGTACTTATTGCAGGGAAAATCAAAGAAGTAAGACCACAAATTCAACTGGTTTAACCGAGATGCCAATATTTCCACGCCCAAGAGGAAAGGGCACTCCTGCAAAAGTTTTGAAAAAATCATCAGTCAGGATACATCCAGAGAATGTGAGAGGAGTTACTCAGAGGAGGAAAGTTTATGGAAATGGATTGAAATATATATATATATATATATATATATATATATATATATATATATATATATATATATATATATATATATATATATATATATATATATATATATATATATATATATATATATATATATATATATATATAACGGCTGTCGTCGGGAGGTGGAGGTGCTTAAAACAGATTTGAAAAGAAAAGAAAGAAGCATCAGATAGAAGAGAAGAGAGGATAAAAGAAAAAAAGACATAGGAACCATTACAATCAATTCTGAAAATTGGAAAGATTGTTTAAAGAATTCTCAAGAATTGTATTGAAAAAAAATTTATTATCCGAAAACTTAAAAATAATAAGAGCTTTATTTTAAAATATGAATTTTACTTAAAATATTTTCAAAAAACAAAATTAAATAAACCTCAATTAAAATAGTTTTCAAAATGTCCGGCGAAGCAACAAAACTTTTTGATAACATACTTTCGGCTTAAATGGAAAATTCAATATTAGTATTAAGAATATAAAATTTAAAAACATGAGTTTGGATTAGGCGACAGGGCTGGACCATAAAGAATAGTTCTTCGCATGGTTATAGAGGCTGGGAACCCTTTTAACCTGTTTTTTTTTTTTATCTCTTCCCACGTACGATTGTAGGAATTTTCCTTTCTGCAGTTGACACCACCCTGCATCATGCAGGATATGGTGTAGTATATATATATATATATATATATATATATATATATATATATATATATATATATATATATATATATATATATATATATATATATATATATATATATATATCTATATATATATATATATGTATATGTGTATAGTGTGTGTTATGTATATATATATATATATATATATATATATATATATATATATATATATATATATATAAAAAAATAAAAAAAAAAAAAAAAAAAAAAAAAAAAAAATATATATATATATTACATATATATATATATATATATATATATTATATATATATATATATATATATATATATATATATATATATATATATATATATATATATATATATATATATATATATGCGTGTGTGTGTTTGTAAGCGTGTAACACAATGCATGTATGTGTGTGTGTGTGAGAAAGCTGATATTGATTATATATACAAATGTATATGCATGACTAGCTTGAACAATACGTTAGATGTCTATATAGCATGTTTACATGCGTGCCCTTATATTGGAAAGAGAGAGAGAGAGAGAGAGAGAGAGAGAGAGAGAGAGAGAGAGAGAGAGAGAGAGAGAGAGAGAGAGAGAGAGAGAGAGAGAGAGAGAGAGAGAGAGAGAGAGAGAGAGAGAGAGAGAGAGAGAGAGAGAGAGAGAGAGAGAGAGAGAGAGAGAGAGAGAGAGAGAGAGAGAATTACCTTTCGTTTAGCATGTTAGCACGAAATATTACATGACAATTAAACATTTACCATTTTCTTTATAAATACACTGAATATATATATATATATATATATATATATATATATATATATATATATATATATATATATATATATATATATATATATATATATATATATATATATATATATATATATATATATATATATATATATATATATATATATATATATATATATATATATATATATATATATATATATATATATATATATATATATATATATATATATATATATATATATATATATATATATATATATATATATATATATATATATATATATATATATATATATATATATATATATATATATATATATATATATATATATATATATATATATATATATATATATATATATATATATATATAGAGATTTATAACTTGGTACATAAAATCCTTCTTAGCCAATCATTCATCACTCATTCTAATCGCTTGTTGATACTATCTCTGAGCTCCTTGATTCATTATTTTCAAATATCTCTTATAATAATAGCACATATCACCTATCCCTTCTCATTACCTCCCAAATATCTTGTAAGCCTTTTATTTAAAATACTTTTTTTCATTTCAGAATTTACACCCATTCAGAACAGTGAAACAAATATACACTCAAACAACTTCATTTTTACCTTCCTAGATAAATATTCCTTTTCTCCATATTTCTCAAAGATTACTTAATATTCTTTCACTAAGCATGATCAATCTCGTTTCATCCCTTCGAATGGGATCCCCCAATATCCATTCCTAAGTACCTAAATGCTCTAGTTTCTGTTAGAATTTCCCTATTTGCCTTAATGTATCCACTCCAGATTGACATTTGTCTTCTTTGAGCATTACATTTAATGTTCAGGATTGCATTAAAATTTGCAAGAATTAATATTTATTTATTTTTATCGTTCAAAGTCAAACATCAAGTCATACAATTTTTCTTTTTAATGAGACGCGAACACAGTATCATCAGAAACTATTTAAACACCGATGTCCCAACGTTTCTCATGTAGATTCACATCAGCTCCTTTCTGAATTCTGTCAGTACCCTTAACAAAAAACCTCACGAAACAACATGAGGTTGGACAGGTTGCCAGATTTAGCTACTTCTTGACAGAATTTGGTACCTGTCAAAAGTGGGTCCCTTACTACTACTACTACTACTACTACTTTAACTACATCGCCTATAAAGATATTAAGTAACCATTGAGACATAACACAACCCTGTCTGAGACTTGCTCCTACATTACGAAACTTCACTTCCCTTCTCTAAATAGTAAATCATGTTCTGCTGTTCCTATAAAATCTTTTAATTACATTTAACACAATTAATCACATTTCATTTGCTCCATAGCAGACTATTATTCTCTTAAACTTTCTCTTTTGAATTCTATCGAATACTTTTCCAAATCAAGGAAGCATACGAAAAAAAAAAAAAAAAAGTCCTCCTTTTCTAAATATTTCCTTGACCAGCATTTCAAGGTAAACACCTGATCCTTTACCAACCCTAAAATCACATTTTCATCCTCTAATTTGTTTATCAGTAATACTCAGTTTTTATATTAACACTTGTCCGCATAAGCTACCTCTGAATCTCAGTAAACTTATATTTCTGTAATTATGTATTATTTTTATCACCTTTACCATTATAAGCTGGAACAAGACTGGAATCTTTCCAATTTTGTGGTACCTCCCACCTTTCCCACAAAACATTAGATAATTTCCTCAGTCACTCCATGATATTATTACCCTATTTTTTAACATTTCTACTTGTGTGCATGGTATCCAAATTTAAGATTTTACTTTTTCGGTTTCTTCAAAGAATAATTTCATCCTTTTTAATAAGTCTCCACATTTTCACTTCTAATCTATCCCTCCCTCCCACTCTCTTCTACTCTAATTTATCGTCTTTCTTACTCCTCTTCTGCTCTTCCTTGCAACATTTATTTATTACTTAAAATGTTTCCTCAATCTTTTCTCAACTTCTAAGTCATCCTGAACTATATTTACATTCAAAATCTTTACAATAGATGGAAACTCTTTCCTCTTATATAGAACCTTGTTTACCTTTCAAAATAGTTTATCTCTTACCCCGATAATCTTCAACTCGACTATCTTTCTACTCCACCTTTCATTCGTCTGTTAATGACTTTCTCTTTTTAGCTTTCACTTTCCTTTTACTTGAATTTTGTATCATTTGATATTTCTCCCATAGCCAAATTTTTGTAGAAACATTTTTTCCTTTTAACAGAAGAATCCATTTCTGAACTCCAATAGCTATCTCTTGTTTTTCAATGACACCAATCTTTTTCACGCCGCAAACTTATTTTGTGATCATCACTATTGTTTCCTAAAATATTTCCACTCTTTTTGCGTCCTTCTACCTCTCTTTCTTTCACTATTCTCCTTTTTATCAGCAAATAGCCTTTCCTATTCAGTTCATTATTCTTTATTTCCTAATCTTCCTGCCATCAAAATTCCGATCTTTTCTTCCATCTTCAAATCACTTTAGCTTTGTTTCTTCAATAAGTGATCGGATATACACAGGCTACTCTTCTCAAGACCTTCACATCCAACAACCAATCTTTCTCTATCTGTTTTACGTTTATATATTCAAGCACATCCATCATTGACTCTTCACTAACCCAAGTAAATTTGTGAATACTTCTTTTATTAAAATATATATATATATATATATATATATATATATATATATATATATATATATATATATATATATATATATATATATATATATATATATATATATATATATATATATATATATATATATATATATATACTAAACCTGTATTCTGAGAACTTAACCTATTTAGCAATAAGCAATAAGTAATTCCAATAATGATTCTCATTGAATATAAAGCTGTACACACACACACACACACACACACACACACACATATATATATATATATATATATATATATATATATATATATATATATATATATATATATATATATATATATATATATATATATATATATATATATATATATATATATATATATATATATATATATATATATATATATATATATATATATATATATATATATATATATATATATATAATGCTTAATTACCAGAACAGTCAAGCAAAGCTGCCTAAATAAGAAGCAGTTTGTAAATTTTTAATATATAGTTTGTGGGAAGGTGTAAATACACTTCTTACATTATATTTATTTATATAAATAATCTCCCCAACAAACTCTCTTCTGACACTTCCACCGACAGAAATTCTAATATCAGTTAGGTTTCGATTCATTTTTTCAGATGATTGGATCATTTCAGGTGGGTCTGGTAATTAAACTAAATATTCTGTGAATTTGTTTGATTATTATTATTATTGTTTGATTTGGTCAGTATTAACTACATAATTTCCAGTTTGCCTTTTGACTGTCGTCAAGTAGGGATAACATATATATATATATATATATATATATATATATATATATATATATATATATATATATATATATATATATATATATATATATATATATATATATATATATATATATATATATATGGGATGGTATCAATTCCTGATGGGTGAAATCTTATTTATTTATATTTATTGGGAGTGGGACAAAATTAAATTTACCTATATTTACATTTTATAAATCATTCTATTAATAAGACCAATTTCCATTTATTATTATTATTATTATTATATTATTATTATTATTATTATTATTATTATTATTATTATTATTATTATTATTATTATTATTATTATTATTATTATTATTATTATTATTGTTATTATTATTATTATTATTATTATTATTATTATTATTATTATTATTATTATTATTATTATTATTATTATTATTATTATTATTATTATTATTATTATTATTATTATTATTATTATTATTATTATTATTATTATTATTATTATTATTATTATTATTATTATCATTATTTGTCTCATTTCTTGTTGGATAAGATTTTTAAGATAACACTACTTCCATATTAGCTATTTATTTTTATTTTTCTTTCTTTCTCTCTAGATAGAAAATTAAAGAGCTGATGAAGGGTGCCTAAAAAGCCATGATTTCAGTTGCCATTCCTAAATTTAAAGAGCAATTCAAATGTTTAAATGAAAAGTTCTTCTATAAACTCGTTAGCAAATTTTATTCATTTTTATATAAAAGAATATTCGCATTTGAAGGTTTCCCGCACGCGCATTTTACTTAAAATTCTTTGTTGATTATATCATAGCCGGAAAATTAATAATAATAACAATAATAATAATAATAATAATAATAATAATAATAATAATAATAATAATAATAATAATAATAATAATAATAATAATAATAATAATAATAATAATAATAATAATAATAATAAGGTAGGCTGTCCCTATCAGTAAATATACCGAATTCATGAGTGCTACTAGCTAGGCATTTGGAAAGAGTGCGGTATATATATATATATATATATATATATATATATATATATATATATATATATATATATATATATATATATATATATATATATATATATATATATATATATATATATATATATATATATCTCTTCGAGGGCTTAAATACATATATATATATATATATATATATATATATATATATATATATATATATATATATATATATATATATATATATATATATATATATATATATATATATATATATATATATATATATATATATATATATATATAGTATCTTTCTAGGATCTCTTCGAGGGCTTAAACCATCCCCATCAGCGCACCTGAGTCAACCACTCTACCGCTATGACACGGCACAGTCAGCAACTATTTTTTTTTTTTTTTTTTTTTTTTTTTTTTTTTGAATTAAGAATAAATCCTCTTAAAAATTGCTTAGTTTCCTAAAGAAAGTGTAATCGAAATCTGAATATTTACCTTCTGGTTTTTAATTGAAAAAAAAAATTTTTTTTTAATTAAAATTAAGACAACATATGTGGATTCTGTGTATTTTCCTTTTATCATGTGAAATTATGAAACTTTCGATATTTTTTGGGGAAATAAAAAATGAAAATTGACAAATTGAAGATAGACAAATGAAGATAGATTTGTAGTTTAGAAAATTGCCGAAATCATTGATAAAAACGGAAGTGTTCATATTGATTGTATCAAAATCGATTTATCAACACTTGAAAGTTGTAATTTGAATTGTGATGCATTAAAACCTTGGCCATTAAATAAACAACTCGAATCAAGCATGAATATGTGAAGAAATTGTTAATGGAAGATTAAAAAATACTGGATTTTTAATTCAACTTGGAGGATTCACAATTACAGACAAAAAAATATCCTTTTAATGAAGTATGAAACTTGGTGATTAAAATAAAATAAAAGATAAGTTTTTAATTTAAGGGTTATTTAACAACTAACACTACCTAACTACCACTAAATCACTAATAACTTTACCATAATCTATTTGATGGTATTATGCAAAAGTGATGGTGCTGTTTTAGGAAATAGTTTATGTTTCACTCAACCTTATGCCTTGGATATTAGACCCTGGTAACCGAGTCTCTCACTGACAAAAGTCAAGTACTCTGAAACAGAAATAGAATGAAAGAACATAAAATAAATTTTATAACACGGATGGAAAAACAAATTTCCTAAAGCTTAAAAAATATTCTTATTTTTCTCTATAGCAATAAGGGGTGAAATACAAAACAAAATATTCTTACATTTTTACTATACCTTACAGGGTTCAAATAGATTTATTAATCCTAACAAAGAGGTATACATGTTTTATAGAAGATATTATCATAATTAAACACCTCCCCCACTCTTTATAAAGAAAGGGTTTCCTCTCCTACCTAAGAATCGTCAAAAATTAGTATCTTATTTACTACATGTTTAATATATGTTTATTTACTAAGGAAATATTTTTTGAACTTTTCTTTGAATAAGTGGGAGTCCATTTTTCACACACACACACACACACACACACACACACACACACACATATATATATATATATATATATATATATATATATATATATATATATATATATATATATATATATATATATATATATATATATATATATATATATATATATATATATATATATATATATATATATATATATATATATATATATATATATATATATATATATATATATATATAAGAGAGAGAATAGCAGAACAAAAACTTGTGTTTAATAGTATAATAAAATTTGTTTTGATTTGTTGTTTTTTTTTTTACTTTGTGTATATAAATTTTGGTTTCATTGTCAAGTAATAAATCTTAAAATATGTAAATGGTTTTTTTTTTTTTTTTTTTTTTATAGGTTTATTTGGGCTTTCGAATATTTATTTGTATCATGTGTTTTGTTTTTTTTTTTTTTAATTTTTTTTTATATTTACGCCTACTTCCTTCTTTCAATATATATATATATATATATATATATATATATATATATATATATATATATATATATATATATATATATATATATATATATATATATATATATATATATATATATATATATGTGTGTGTGTGTGTGTGTGTGTGTGTGTATGTCTGTGTGTATGTCTGTGTGTAAGACTGGTTGTGTGTGAATATAATGTGAAGAAGAGTGGAAAAATTTGACTTCGAAGTTTTGACTCTAAGTTTGCCAACGTGCTTTTAAAGTATGTTACAACCAACATAATTAATTAATTATGTGTGAATTTTGTAACAAATATAAAGTTCGGTACATTTTGCTTCGGATTTAATACTTATCCTTTAAAATTTTTTAAATTATTTATTAAAAAAGGAGACTTAAGAATATATATATATATTCCACCTTCCAGAACATTATTAGTATATCTGCCTGATTGAAATGCTGGTAAACAATGGCATTATTTTCTCGTGAGAATAAGAAAATAATATTTATTTTCACGCAGAAATTTTAAATGATGCTAAAAAAAAATTAAACAAATAATAAATATCTAAGAATGACAGTGTAATTTGTCTTGCGTAATTTATGATTTGCGAATTCTAATCCAACGAATCAAATTTTATCCTGGATTGCCAAGTACATATTTAGACACTTGAGAATTTATCTTAGCTTTCATAAAAAGTTGAATTGAAATTAAATAGTTAAAGAAAATCCAAAGGGTAAATCACAATGATGTACGGTTACCATGCAGCTAGTTTAGGACATGTAGACGTGATTGTCATGGGTGGGATGACTGAGCAAATTTAAGATCTCTTCCCAGGAACTCCTCCCCCACGTTGTAACCTCTACTTTCATATTCCTCAGGGTAATGTACGAGTTATTAAGAAACTAGGCCCATTAACTAAAGTAGTGCCAGCCTTCACATAGAGGATGGTTCCACGTCTTCTGAATTTATTATTGGTCAAGTGTCAATCAAGAAGTTCTTCCATTGGTATTATTTATCCGACCTGGAATTAACAACACCCGAAATTGTTATTTATAGTCGCAGGAAAATCTACATTTTTCAGTGGAAACAAATCTCCAAGTTCGTCTATCATACAATTTGAGGTGCGATACGATCGATGACATCTTAATCAGTCCTGTTATTTAAGGTTTTCGAATGACAGAACAGAGTCCCAAGTAATTTTTGCTGCTCATATTGAAAAATTAGAGAATACACCTTTGGACAGACTGAGGGCTATATACTTTCAACATGATGGGTCCCTTCTATATTCTACTACACATCTGAAGGAATATCTCAATCGCATTTTCAGTAATAAATGGATTCTTTATAGTGGTCTTATCAAAAGATCTCCAAGCTTAACTCAGTTAGATTTTTGTATATCGGGGTTGGATGAACGATAAAGTCTATAAAACAATAGTGGCTACATGGGATGAACTGATAGCTCGCATAATAGAAGCTAATACACTAATAATGAAACTTGCATACTCACTACAACGTATAAACACACTATTATACTCTCTTTAGAGTAGAAAAATGAATAGAAATAAAATGAGAAATTTTCGAAAACGTGATATGAATATTGACAACTGTTTTTTACTCGAAGATTATTATTAAAGTAACTCTATCTTCGAAACCATTTCGAAACCTTCACATGTGCAAACAAACTTTGTTACTTGCAGTAAAAGCAAGTTAACCTATTATTTCACCTTCCAGAAAATTGACTTTCCTTCTGGATATATATATATATATATATATATATATATATATATATATATATATATATATATATATATATATATATATATATATATATATTATATATATATATATATATATATATATATATATATATATATATATATATATATATATATATATATATATATATATATATATATATATATATATATATATATATATATATATATATATATATATATATATATATATATATATATATATATATATATATATATATATATATATATATATATATATATATATATAATATAAAGTAATAATTAAATAAAATTTAAAATTAAAAAAAAATTTCCATTTTTTTAATTTTTTTTTTATTATATCAATAATATTACAATTCAAAGCTTTAAGAAAATTTCCTTTTTCCTTTCATTTATTTATTTATATATTTATTTATTTTTTATTTTATTTTATTTTACTTATTTTTTATTATTTTTTATTTTAGAGTTCTGTAGTTAAATTTATTAATCCATGCTGTTCTCGACTCCAGGAGCACGTTTGCTGAAATTTTTTTTTTTTGTCCTTTTCTCGCCTTTCCTCCACCTCCCTCCCCTCCCCCCACCACCTCCCACCCCCTTAGTTCAAACAAGGGGTTCTCAGAGGCGCTGCAAATCACGTGCGAGCGAGATTAGCGCGATCTGAAACGGCAGACGTGATACGGGGAAGAGATCGAGGAACAGCGAAGCACCGAGGACAGAGTGAATTCAAATTAGCAAAAACTCCGATCATAGTTCGCTACGAGAGAGAGAGAGAGAGAGAGAGAGAGAGAGAGAGAGAGAGAGGAATTTTTTTTTTAATATATAATATATATATATATATATATAATATATATATATATATATATATATATATATATATATATATATATATATATATATATATATATATATATATATATATATATATATATATATATATATATATATATATATATATATATATATATATATATATATATATATATATATATATATATATATATATATATATATATATATATATATATATATATATATATATATATATATATATATATATATATATATATATATATATATATATATATATATATATATATAATCTTAAACTCAGGAAGCTCGAGCATCTTACTTTTATATTTGGAAATAGCGAAATAATTTATTCTACGAGATATTAAAAACCTTTCTCTGTAGAAAGTGGATCAGTCGCTTTTCTTTTCCTTTCCCTCTCGTTCTTTCTGGTATTTTCCAAACAAAATCTTAACTCAAACTTTGCTACTTTCTCATTCCTTCCTCTTGTCTTACAGTGTGCAGTACTATTGTTTAACATACTACTAAAGCTGAACTCATAGAATCATATGGTACTATTATCATCCCTTTAAATGACAGTTAGCATCAGCTGATCTATCAAAATAAGTGATTACTTCATTCAGCGTTGTGAATGAAATTTTTTATACCTTATTTTATAAGCTGTGTTAGCAGAAGATAATAGAGCATTATATTAATAATTTGGCCAGTTTGCTGACATTTTAATAATCACATAATCTTAATATTAAATGAACCTTATATCATTTAATTTAAATCATTACAAGAATTTGGTGATATCTAAATGATTTTAATGTTGATAGACAAATACTTATTATTTATATACCTCTAGTTAAAAGTGACTGTGATAGTGAATAATTCCATTAGTTCATTGAAAGAATGAATTGTTCTGGTTATTAATTGTGAGATCAGGAATTATTTATTTAACCTAAAATAACATATTGAGATTTATATAATATTAATGGAACAACTTAATTTTTGGGTGGTCACATTTGAATTGATTAAATCTGTGGCAGTTGCATATTGTGTGGAGATACATTAAACTAATAAATAGTATAATTTTATTAACTACGAATAAACGTGTTGCAAATTACTTTATTAATGGTAAGAGTATCGTAAATTTTTCTTTTTTTTCTTTTTTTTCTTTTATTATATATATTGCCAATAATATTTATTTTAAGTTGTTGGGGAATAGAGCATCATGTTTTCGATACATTTTTATTTTATTATTTATTTCATTATTTCATTTAATATTTTACTTGTTTTATTGATTATTCGAACAAGATATTGCCAATAATTCATATCCGTTTAGGTAATTATTACATTTGAATCCTTATGAAGTAGATGGCTGTTCTGTCCCTCAAAATTATTTCATTTCAATCTTTGATGAGGACATCTTGATTCAATCTCTTTCACTGGACAAAATAAAGAACATGTCAAGTGGACCTTTGGTAGAAAGAACATTTAGAATTAATATTCTTGACACACTACATTAAGAAAACTTGTTCAAATTTTGTTTGAAAGAAAAGTAGATATTAAAAATATTTATTAAATTCCTTATTATTTTTCCTCGGGTCAAACAAAATTTATTATTTAATCTATATTTATTTATTTGAACATTTATTTACTATTTTAAAATATAAAAGGAAGTGGATTCTAGTGTCTGTGTTACAATTCTCCCACATTGAACACAAATGAAGTAAGTAATATTAACATACTATTAGGTAAGTTTCTCATCATTAATCGTGCTCTATTGTTTCTAACCGGGAATTGTTGATAATTATACTGACCAACTTCTTTGGAGACACAAAAGGAATAAGAGAATTTATTTTATATATTTTTCCCACATTCCTTTTTTATTCCCACACCCTCTGTGGTTCTCAAAACTTTCGCTTCAAAGAGTGCACCTTGCCTTGGTAAACTATTTCGTCTTTGTCTTTCTACTTCAACCTTCTCTTGTTGGAAAAGTGCGCTCATTCAATCAATGACGAAAAAGGGGGACCCCCATTAGACCCATTTCCTTACCCTCCGTTTTTTTCTAAAGTTTTCGAATCTATCCTTAACAGGATGATTTCGAAACATCTCAATTCTTCAAATCTCATCTCTGAACGCCAGTATGACTTTTGTAAAAAACGCTCTACTGGTGATCTTTCCTTCTCTTCTCTCTGACTCTTGGTCCTCCGTTCTTCGGCATTTCGGTGAATCTTTTACTGTTAAGCTGGACATATCGAAAGCTTTCGATAGAGTCTGGCACAAAGCTTTGATTTCCAAACTTCCCTTTCTCGGAATCTATCTTTCTCTGTGTGACCTTATCTCTGATTTCCTTTCCTAAAGTTCTATAGCAGCTGTTGTAGACTGCCACGGTCTATTATTTAAACCTATTAATAGTGGTGCTCTTCAAGGATCTGTCCTATCTAAAATACTTTTCTACTTTTCATTAATGACCTCCTCTCAGTTATTTCATCTCCTATCCATTCTTATGCCGATAACTACACCCTTCATTTATCCTTTCAATTTGAAAATGCCCCTCTCAACAGCAGTTACTAGATGCAAGGAAGTTAGCCTTGGAGCAGCTGACATCTGATCTATCTCGTATTTCAAATGGAGGAGAGAAAATATGCCGTTTTTTAATGCCTCAAAAACTCGATTCCTTCATCTACTCGACTCAACCTTTTTTTACACAACTGATATCTTATTCGAAAACACACAGTTCAAACTTTCATTTCCCCTTATTATTCCCGGTGTTTCTTTTTCTCATGATCTTTCTTGGAAAGATCACATTACTTCTCATTCTAAAAAAGCTTCTAAGAGGATAGGTGTTCTGAGTCGCCTTCACAACTTCTTCACTCCACCCCAGTTGCTTGCTCTATGTAGGGGTGTTGTCACCCCTGTATGGAGTACGTCTCACACATCTGGGATGGTTGCATTCATACATCTCTCCTTGAAAAGGTAAAATCTAGGACTTTTCGCATAATTAAATTTTCCTCCTTCACTAATTCTCCCCAGTCTCTTTCTGTCACTCAAATTATCGCGTCACTCTGTATATACTATAGCTATTACAACGGACACTGCTCTTCTGAACTCTCCCTACGCATACCTGCTCCATTGAGAAGAATTCGTGGGACACGCCTTTCTGCTCAGTCTCATTCTTTCTCTGTCCAACTCTCTGACTACAGACTTAACCGCTATGCTCAGTCTTACATGTACTCTACTGGTAAAGTCTGGGGCACACTCACTTTATCTATTTTCCTAATACCTATGACTTGCACACTTTCAAACGTCGTTATCGAGACATATCGGTCTTTAACTTGACCAGATTCCCATCTCTATCTAACTCTGTTGAAAATTTTAGAAGGGTTCTGGCCTTTGCCTACCAGAGGTATATATATATATATATATATATATATATATATATATATATATATATATATATATATATATATATATATATATATAATATATATTATATATATATATATATATATATATATATATATATATCGGAAATTAATGCTTGAAAAAACACGTCGGTACAGATAAATGGAAGAATGTAAAAAATCACAAATAAATCTAACAAACAATAGAGTCAATAAATAGAAACGGAGATGGTCAGGTCATGTGACTGCATAAAATGACGATCGATGGATGGATGGACAAATGTCAAACTAAATTGGCCTCCATTAAATCTAAAACATCAAATAAAAGGACAATGAAGTAGGTGGACAGAAGAAACTAGAATTGCTGAAATAAATTGGAAAATAGAATCCTAAAACTATGAGAATGGAAAGCATCTAGAAAAAACATATTTCCAATATTGGACAAACCCAGGCCAATTTATATATATATATATATATATATATATATATATATATATATATATATATATATATATATATATATATATATATATATATATATATATATATATATATATATATATATATATATATATATATATATATATATATATATATAGGGATGGAGCGATGCCAAAATTTTTACCGATACCTAAAAATTCCCCGAAGCCGATACCCGATACCTGAAAATATGCCGATACTTGCCGATACTACTACCGATACCACTACCGATACCGATACTTTACTCCTATACAAATTTTTTGCCGATACCGATACCGATACCGATACCGGTATCGGAAAATATGCCGATACTTACCGATACCGATACTTCACTCCATCCCTAATATATATATATATATATATATATATATATATATATATATATATATATATATATATATATATATATATATATATATATATATATATATATATATATATATATATATATATATATATATATATATATATATATATATATATTCAGCTCCCAGGTAGGTATTATTTGCCTATCAGTGGGTTCAGCTTCGCTCTTCAGTTTCTTTGATTGGCGAAGTCGTTGCTCCTCCTCAGCTCTTCCAGGTCAGGGAAGCCATGGTCCTCAAGAACTACCTCCACCTCATCTTACCTCCTCCTCGGTCTTCCGGTTTCCACTCTCAAAACCTCTTCGCTATTTTTTGGTCATGCATTCTTTCCATATGACCTAGGCACCGTAGTTGAGTCTTTACAGTCTTATTTATGATAGGACATACCCCTACCCTTTTTCTAATTTTCTCTTTTCTCATCCTATCCCTTCTTTCTCAGTATTGTTCTACAGGGTCTCATTTCAGCGGCCTTGTTCTGCCTATTGACCTTGTGGTTGTCATTCATCAATATCAGTTTCAGAATGGTCTCAAAAGGACACTCTTTACCTGTAAAGGTATGTTTGCATCCTTCAGCAATGGATTGAAAACCCGTACACGTTAGCCATGTTTGCTGATTCTCTCTGTGATGCTGTTATTCACACCTCCTCCTCAACAGATTCAACTCCTATCTTCCTTCCGTCGATCTGATTGTTTAGTTCTATCTCTCTCTCTCTCTCTCTCTCTCTCTCTCTCTCTCTCTCTCTCTCTCTCTCTCTCTCTCTCTCTCTCTCTCATCCTCAGGATTACAGTTTTGTCCTTATTCATCCTCAGACCAGTCATTTCACAACACTCATTCTAATTATCTCTTCTTGTCTCTACAGTTTTTCTATCCATACTTCAGAACACACACACACACACACGCACACACACACACATACATACACACACACACGCACGCACACACACACACACACACACACACACATATATATATATATATATATATATATATATATATATATATATATATATATATATATATATATATATATATATATATATATATATATATATAATTAAATGAAAATTAAAGAATAATTTAAAAATAAAATTAAAATACTCTGAGTAATTCTTTTGTTAATTATGAGGGTCACATTAGCAGGTCCGGATGTAGGACAGGAAATATATATATATATATATATATATATATATATATATATATATATATATATATATATATATATATATATATATATATATATATATATATATATATATATATATATATATATATATATATATATATATATTGACTATAGTAATATTTATTTTCATTCAAATTTTACGGAACTATCCAGTAGCTAAAATTAAATATCGGTTCTTAATGAATGATTTTTTTTTTTTTTTGAAAGATTCTTTGCTTATACCCATAGTTTAGGTTTGAGATGTGTCGTTAAACAGAGCCGTGAGAAACCTCACTATTACGAAACAAAAGTTTCCCCATCGATAATTGCATATATGAAATAATTTGATAGAAAATTAGGAAAAAGTGATCAGAATGGAGTAGGAAATCGAAGATATAATATTCGGACAAGAGCGATGCATACTTCGACATGTCTTGGATATGTCAAACACCATCACAAGATTTATCATAGTTCCTAAGAACAAAAGATAATAAATCAGCAAGACTATCGGTACAGAGGGTGTGTGTTTTGACGAACAGGCTCTTCACGTTTACAGTCTTTGTATTGTGTCATGCTGCCTTCAAGGTGAATGGCATAGAGGGTTTTTACTATTTGAAAGGGAAAGAAAAAATATGCAAATGAAGCGCTTACTGCGAAATAAATAATAATTATATTTTATTTCAAGATCTTTTAAACAAATACAATAAATTTTCGGAGTATTTAAGAATGATACAAGACATGTTTTATAACTAAATATTCAAGGAAATATGGTAAACACTCAAATAATATATATATATATATATATATATATATATATATATATATATATATATATATATATATATATATATATATATATATATATATATATATATATATATATATATATATATATAGGGTAAGTCGGGAGTAACGGACCAAACTCAAGGAGTGGATTGTATACAGGATAATAATGTAAAAAAGCACATATGTTCTTATCCGATTTACATTTGTTTTCATTTTATTGCGTGATGAAAATTAAACGAAATATCATACATAAACATTTTGTTATCATAATGTTATTTTAATAAATGTTCGAAAATACCACCATTGACCTCTAAACATTTTCGGCTTCGTCTACAAAGGGCTACTATTGCTCTCCTGATTGCTTCATGTCTTCCTTTAATAACGCCTGAAGCATTTTGAATACTTCGAATTAGTGCATCCCGAGTGTCCACTTTTACTCTGTTTACGTCAGTTTTGAACCAGCCCCATAAACAATAATCTAGTACTGTGAGGTCTGGAGATCTTGGAGGCCAACTAATTGGACCACTGCGACCAATCCAACGCTCTGGAAACCTTTCGTTCAAATGTTGCTTGACCTGTCGTGCTCCATCATGCTGAAAGTACACATGCATTCGGATGTTTAGAGGAACATTCTCCAATAGTCTTTGTAATTCATTTTGTAAAAATCCGAAATTGTGGGTTCCTGTGAAGCGATTCTCAAATATGAAAGGGCCAATTAAATGCCCATCGACCATACCACACCACACGTTTACCGTAAACCTATGTAGACTGTAGACTGTTACGTGTAGATTTTCGTCTGCCTACACATGGCTGTTGCGAGTGTTATTAATACTGCCGTGGATAAATGTTGCTTTATCCGTGAAAAGTATACGCGATACAACACGATGATTATTATTTATCCACTGACAAAATTATAAACGTTTAGCATAATCTTCCGGTTGTAAATGTTGCACTCTCTGTACATGGTTTGGTATAAGCCTTTCTCGTGGAGTGTGTTTATTATTCTTCTTTGTCGAATGTCGTTTTGGCAGGAGTATTGATTATCGATCCATCAGATTAAATAATAGATTTACTGAAGCTGTCCCTGATGTATCTGGCAATAGGACATAAATTTCTGTAAGTAGCAGGACCAAGGATGCAAACATACTTTCGCTTAGTCAAAGAATGATTTTCCCATTGAATTATATCACAGCAACAGTTCGGAGGTGAAGAAATAAAAGAACAATGATAAAGTGATAAAAGAAAAAAGTTTTATCATTCCCGACACGAATTATCTCACTCTTAGTGATGGAGCGAAGCTTCGCAACCGCGGTTTTAACAGAATGCTACTAGAACAAGTGTAATCGAACCGTGGATTTTAAGAGAAAAAAAATTTAGATGAATATGAAATGAATCTCCTCTTCCCTAAAGGTCTTACGGTCGGCTTCTTTTCTTGAATACCCAAGTGTCCGTTATGACTTCGGGGATCTTGCAAGGATAGTTAGAGTTCAGTTACCAATGTTCCTAAATTTATCAAAGAGACTGAAGTTGACTTAAGGGTAGGGGTGAGTTGCAGGGGAAAAAGTGTTACAGTTAATATCTGTAAAATTATAATCACGTTCAACATTAGGAGGGAAATGCCATTTTTAATAAAAGGGATTAGTGATGAAACAAGAGTTTTCAAGAATTAGTTAGGAACAATATATAATATATATATATATATATATATATATATATATATATATATATATATATATATATATATATATATATATATATATATATATATATATATATATATATATATATATATATATATATATATATATATATATATATATATATATATATATATATATATATATATATATATATATATATATATATATATATATATATATATATATATATATATATATATATATATATATATATATATATATATATATATATATATATATATATATATATATATATATATATATATATATATATATATATATATATATATATATATTAGAGGTGGACCGGATATCCGCATCCGCATCCGCAACTGCGGATATCCGCATAATTTTTCCAATATCCGCATCCGCGGATATCCGCAATTGGATATCCGCAACCGCATCCGCATGCGCGGATAGTAAAAAATTATGTATCATGCAATTAATAAAAACTTTCAAAGGCAAAACTTTCTATTGAATGCAGAACCTCTTTCTGAGCGCCATACAGGCGACTATCTTGAAACTGTATTTTGAAAAGATGCTGACAAAATGGAAGATTTCATTAAATGAAGTGCACTGCGTAGTCAGGGATTCGGGCACAAATATAAAAAAAAGCACTTTCTCTGGCAAGAGTGAAAAATGTAGATTGTTTGCACACCAAACTCAGTTGGACTAAAAGTTCGGCTGAATCATGTTTGTCAGATGTGATACCCCTTGTTTCAACATTGAAAGTTGTGTTAACAAATGTTATGAAGTCTAAGGGAGTTTCAAGGATGACTGAAACATTAATGAAGGAGATGAACGACAGATTTGAAAACCTGGAAAATGATGATACTTATACAATTGCAACCTTTTTAGATCCTAGGTACAAAACAAAATTTTTTAAACCACTTGTTTCTCAGAATGTTAAAATCAAATTAGGATGCTTATGCGATGAGATGATAGAAACAGCTAAAATAACGCCTTTCAAGAAAAAGAAAAAGCTGTCAGATACAAAAGAAACAAAATCTGTTAGCTTAAGCATTGCTAAATCAATGAAAGATCTTCTAGCTTCCAGCAGCAATGAAGAATCACAGTCAGAAGTGTCAAAGGATACAATATCGATTATTGAAAATTATCTGAAACTCCCACGTTTGGAGGCAGATAAAGACCAACTGGTTTGGTGGAGAGATAATTGCAAAAGTTTTCCTTTTCTTTCTGAGCTGGCAAGGACTTATTTAGCATGTCCTTCAACTAGTGTTGCTAGTGAGCGTCTTTCCAGTGGAGCAGGCCTCATTTACGACGAAAAGCGAACCAAACTTTCACCTGAAAGAGCCCAAAAGCTTTTATTCCTAAAAAATAACTTACCAATTATTAACTTCAAATGGAATATGTGAAACTGCGAAGTGTGAATGTAATATTGAATTACTGGCTATATATATATATATATATATATATATATATATATATATATATATATATATATATATATATATATATATATATATATATATATATATATATAATATATATATATATATATATATATATATAACCTTTTTCCAAATGGGTGGAGGTTGGGGAAAGAGGTTGGTGGGGTGTTCAAGAGTTGGGTCCCCGTCCCACACCCTGGTAACATAGATTCTGGATATTATATTTAAAATTCCAAGAATCTATGGCAAAAACTCCAAAAAAAATTAAACTATCCGCATCCGCATCCGCATCTGCGGATATCCGCAATTGAATATCCGCAACCGCATCCGCATCCGCGGATAGTAAAAAATTACTATCCGGTCCACCTCTAATATATATATATATCCTCTGGTAGGCAGAGGATAGAGGCACACCAATTTCCACCAGAGGTAGGAAAAATACCTGAAACCTGTCGTTAATGACCGACATGTCCCGATACACGGCGTTTAAAAGTGTGCAAGTCAAAGGAAGTTGAGAAAACAGGTAAAGGGAGTGAGTTCTAGACTTTGCCAGTAGAATACATGTAATTTTGATCATAGCGGTTAATTCTGGAGTCAGAGAGTTGGACAGAAAAAGAATAAGACTGTGCAGAAAGACATGTCGCACGAACCCTTCTCAATGGAGGAGGTATGAAATGTGAGAGTGTAGAAGAACAGTGTCCGTTATAATATTGATAGTATAGAGAGAGAGTGATGCAGCAATTCGACGGGCAGAAATAGATTGGAGAGAGCTAGAGCAAAAGATTTAATAAGACGAAAAGTCCTGGACTCAACTTTTTCGAGAAGAAGTGTGTGTGTAACCATCCCAGATGTGTGAGGCGTACTCCATACAGGGGCGAACAATGCTCTTTTCTATAAAGAGAAAGTAACTGGAGTGACGTTAAAAGATCACGAAGGTGTCCCATAACACCTAACCTCTTAGAAGCTTTTTAGAAAGAGAAGTAATGTAATCCTTTCATGAAAGATCACGAAAAGAAACCCCGAGAATATTAAGAACAGAAAAGGTTTGAGTCGAGAGTTTTCTTAGAAGATGTCATAGTTGTGTGGAAGGTTGTATCGAGTATAAATAAAGATGGAGGAATTGTTTAATGAGGCATTGAAAACGATCATGTTTTCTCTTCCCCAATTTGAAATACATGGACATGAACCAATACAGAGCTTTTAAAAGTGCAAACCAAAGAATGGGAAAAACTAAAGAGTGAAAAGAATGAAGCAACACTTTTCCTGTGTTGCTGCAAGGCCACCCTTGCGTCAACTAACTGCCGTTGGGAGGGCGCCTTTCAAATTGAAAGGAGTAATGAAGGGTGGAGTCATCCGCATAGGAGAGGATAAGTGATGAAGTAATAGAAAGAAGGTCAATAATGAAATGTAGAAAAAGTGTTGGGGATATTACAGATCCCTGAGGAACGCCACTATTTATATATTTAAAGGTCAAAAGCTGCTATAGACCAACCAGAAAGGAAGTCAGAGAAGGTCACAGAGAGAAGAATATATATCGAAAGAGGGAAGTTTGGAAATCAAAACTCTATCGAAGGTTTTCGATATGTTTAGCGCCGCAGCGAAAGATTAACCGAAACACTGAAGAGCGGAGGACCAAGAGTCATTAAGAGGGTCACATGTAGAGCGTTCTTTACGAAAGCCATACTGGCGATCAGAGATAATTTTAAAAGAATTAGGGTGTTTCCAAATCTTCCTGATAAGGATAGATTTGAAAACTTAGAAAGAACGGAGGTTAAAGAAATAGAACGATAGTTAGAAGGTTGAGAGGGGTTCCTCTTCTTCAGCATAGACTAAATGAGCGCACTTTTCCAGCAAGAAGGGAAGGCCGAAGTAGAGAGATAGAGATGAAATAGTTTACCAAGGCTGGGAGCAGGCTCAAGATCACAAATTTTGAAAACCTCAGGGAGAATGCCATCAGGAAAAGTGTTAGTGTTAGGCGCAAAGTGAGTAGAAATGACATCTTTAGAAGAAATTACAATATTAGGCATAAATGAGTTGGAGGGGATTGAAGGATGAGGAATAGCTCCGGAATCGTCTAAGATTGAGTTGGAAACAAAAGTTTGAGCAAGAGTTTAGCTTTCGAGGAAGGCAAAACGGTAGTTGTACCGTCGGAAGATACTAGAGGAGGGAAAGAGGAAGAAGCAAGGTTAGAGTTGACATTTTTTTGTTAAATACCAGAAAGGGTGTAAAGAAGAAGAACCAGAAA
>SEYY01021829.1:62500-75000 GCA_009176605.1 Armadillidium nasatum
GGTTTGCCAGGCCTGTCGTGGTATCTCTCCTCTTTTATCTGCTCTTTGGATCAGCATGTTTAGCTTTCTACCTACATTTGACCTTTAATAAGTTTCAATTCGCGGGAAGAAAACCAAATAGTTGAGGAGATTCCCTGCCCCGGCAGATGAACAGTGATTATATATATATATATATATATATATATATATATATATATATATATATATATATATATATATATATATATATATATATATATATATATATATATATATATATATATATATATTCAGGCATATCGTTCATACAGAACATTGGAAACTGGGAAAGAAGTTCCTTCTAACAAAATGGAATAACTTTTTTTTCGTGAAATCGCAAAAGATGTTTGTAAACTTATCGGAAGTATTACAAGTCCTCATTTGATTGGACTATCTGTAAGTTTAAGTGTCTTTACCTGTAAGAGTTATCTATATTTTGAATGACGGAATCGTATTGAGATTTTTATATATATATTTTGGTGCAAGATTGAATGTTTTACAAAAAGGCCTCCGTAGAGGACTTTTTTTTTTTTTTTTTTTTTTTTTTTTTTTAAATAGGTTTTTATCTGAAATTATTGATATCAGCATTATTGATTGATACTAATAGTTGATTGTTATATTTGATGATATGATTTTTATATTTTAAAATCTGTCCAAGAAAATTAATTACATAAAGGTTGTAATTAATTAATTAATTAATTAATTAAAAAAAAAGAAATCATTGTTTTAAAAAAAAATATTTTTCTTGTATTTATTAAATGATAATTCATTTAGGTAACCATAAAGTTGAATGGTAACCATAAAACTGAATAATTGAATATCAGTGTCTTCTTAAAACTAGGAATTATTCAATAGAAATTTCTTACTAATTGCAACGTAGACACTTTTTTCTTCTTTTCTTTTCACAAATATAAATATTGTAATTTTAGCCTTTTAAAGTTTCCACAGAAGTTGGGACTTCAAAACAGGCTTTCACATTTGAGATAAGCTCAGAAATGGAATTATTATTATTATTATTATTATTATTATTATTATTATTATTATTATTATTATTATTATTATTATTATTATTATTATTATTATTATTATTATTGTTATTATTATTTTTATTTTTTTCAAGTATTGAGTTAAAAAAAAAATATGAAATTGATAATACCAAAAGTGGAGTAGTTGTAGAGGGTGGAGAGTAGAGTACAGGAAGAATTAAAATCTTTAATTTTTTATCTTTTTATCTGCGCTCCAACATCTGTAACATTTGAAAGGGAAGGTGAGATGTGATGAGAAGCCTTTTTTTTTTTTTTACGCCAACTTTATCATTCTTAATCATCATCATAATGAATCTAAGAGTACTGTTTAATAATCTCTATTTTTATCAACGCTAACAATTAATCTTTTGGGTTCCAAAAACAGTCACTTTTTTGCTGTGACATTTTGAGATGACTTTGAGAAATGACCTACGCAATGACATGCGCAATGACCTACGCAATGACCTACGCAATGATCTACTCAATGACCTACATGTCGTAATCGAAAAAATGGTTCTTACCATAACATTACAGGATGAACATCCTTCAAAATGCAATAATGCTTTGGCGATCAACATCTTGAAAGTCGTGACTCACGTTCCTTAATGAATAGATTTAGTTCCCTAAAGCATTTATGTTATTTCCCAAAATGAAATTGAAGTTCAAGGCAAGACGTATTAACAGACCAAATCATAAAGCTTGAAAAACTTTAACAAAAATTAACCCAATAGATGACTGTAAATTGACAGATACATCAACGCAGAAGGCGACTATAATGGCAATGAGATGTACTTCGAAATATAGATTTTAAACTTTTGATTAGCCTAGTTTGAATGTATACGAGTTTTATACAATTTTTAGTAAATAGTCACAATAAAATCAGAAGGAAAGAGGAAAAAGTCAAAGAAGAAAAGGGAAGGGAAGAGAAGAAATAAAATTGAGAAGAATTTTTCAGCATCTGGTTTCATGAAGTGTTTCCTGGAAGGAGTTATTGTAGAGAAGGAGTTATTATGGAAAAGAAGTTATTGTAGAAAATAAAGTATTGTACAAAATAATTTATTGTAGGAAAGAAGTTATTGTAGAAAATAAAATAGTTATTATAGAAAAGAAGTTATTGCAGAAAAGAAGTTATTATAGAAAATAAGTTATTATAGAAAAGAAATAATTGTAGAAAAGAAGTTATTGTAGAAAAGAAGTTATTGTAGAAAGAAGTTATTATAGAAAAAAGTTATTGTAGAAAAGAAGTTATTATAGAAAAGAAGTTATTGAAGAAAAGAAATTATTGAAGAAAATAGCTTATTGTAGAAAAGAAGTTATTATAGAAAAGAAGTTACTATAGAAAAGAAGTTATTATAGAAAATAAGTTATTGTAGAAAAGAAGTTATTAGAAAATAAGTTATTGTAGAAAAGAAGTTATTATAGAAAATAAGTTATTGTAGAAAAGAAGTTATTTTAGAAAATAAGTTATTGTAGAAAAGAAGTAATTATAGAAAATAAGTTTTTGTAGAAAATAAAGTATTGTAAAAAATAAGTTATTGTAGAAAAGAAGTTATTGTAGAGAAGAAGTAATTATTGGTTATTGTAGAAATAAAGTATTGTAAAAAAGAAGTTATTGTAGGAAAGAAGTTATTGTAGAAAATAAGTTATTATAGAAAATAAGTTATTGTAGAAAAGAAGTATTTTAGAAAATAAGTTATTGTAGAAAAGAAGTTATTTTAGAAAATAAGTTATTGTAGAAAAGAAGTTATTATAGTAAAGAAGTTATTATAGAAAAAAAGTTATTGTAGAAAAGAAATTATTGTAGAAAATAAGTTATTGTAGAAAAGAAGTTATTATAGAAAAGAAGTTATTGTAGAAAAGTTATTATAGAAAAGAAGTTATTGTAGAAAAGAAATTATTGTAGAAAATGTTATTATAGAAAAGAAGTTATTGTAGAAAAGAAGTTATTATAGAAAAGAAGTTATTGTAGAAAAGAAGTTATTATAGAAAAGAAGTAATTGTTGAAAATAAGTTATTATAGAAAAGAAGTTATTGTAGAAAAGAAATTATTGTAGAAAAGAAGTTATTGTAGAAAATAAGTTATTGTAGAAAAGAAGTTATTTTAGAAAATGTTATTGTAGAAAAGAAGTTATTGTAGAAAAGAACGAGTCTGTAAGGAATTTAAAAGTAGATTTGAAGGCAGTCGAAAATCTGATAAACAATGTTTTTAGTCTGTAAACACCAATTCTTGTTACAATTTTTGTTGCCTAAATATTTTGGCCCTTAATAACCAAAAAAGAGAGACTCTTGTTAATAATTTCACAATTCATTTGTTACAGTTACTCTTCTCATGAAGATCTACTAATATGTAGTCGAGACCACTCTACATCTATGTGGCAATATATATATATATATATATATATATATATATATATATATATAATATATATATATATATATATATATATATATATATATATATATATATATATATATATATATATATATATATATATATATATATATATATATATATATATATATATATATATATATATAATTTATTTTTTTTTTCCAGTGTTATCGGAGATACCTTATCTTATCGTATTAACTTACTGATATCACTTTTATTTTTTGATAAAACATACAATATTGAATTATATATATATATATATATATATATATATATATATATATATATATATATATATATATATATATATATATATATATATATATATATATATATATATATATATATATATATTATATATATATATATATATATATATATATATATATATATATATATATATATATATATATAATATATATATATATATATATATATATATATATATATATATATATATATATATATATATTCAAAAGAAGTAATGATGCATCGAACCAGAAAAAGAGCTGACATGCTGTGTATCATGTTTCAGAAGAACGTGGCATCATGTAATTGCTCTCGATATCAAAACATTAAATTTAAATTTAAATAAGAAAGTTAGTATAGGTTTTAAATCGATTAATCGCGGCTACTAAAATTGCAAAAATCGATTATTTCTTCTCATAAATGTACATTTTTCGTCATGAGAGCAATACTTTATAACACCAGGGAATAGTTCAAATTTTTGCAAATTATTCCAAGCATTGAAAATGTGAAAAAAAAAATTAAATAATTTTTTTTTGGTCAATCTGGAATTCTTTCTTATTAATAAAATTAATGATTAGAAATCTAAGAAGTTATAATACTGAATATATATTAGTCTTAATATCAATAAAATGTTAATTAGTGTCCTGGCTCATCTTTCCTTTTAAAGTACTGACTGAATTGAAGTAGCTTTGTAATTCAATAGTTTCATTTTAAAACTGCTTTTAAGATGATCATATCTTTGGTACTAATATTATCTCTCCTTATTTAAAGAAAATATGAGGTAAATCTTTCTTGTAGAAGAAAGCATACAATCGACTAAAAAAAAAAAAAAAAAAAAAAAAAAAAAAAAAAAAAAAAAAAAAAAAAAAAAAAAAAAAAAATTAAAACAAAAATAGCAAAATGACTATAATCTGAGCTTATATCTGTGCACTACATCTGCCTTTGATTAAAATAGCAATTGATCATTTTTTGGTACAAGCACTTGATAAATCCAAAAATACACATTTTTTTTAACGAAAGGTTGCCATATATATATATATATATATATATATATATATATATATATATATATATATATATATATATATATATATATATATATATATATATATATATATATATATATATATATATATATATATATCTGGAGAGAAGGGCCAGTAGAGTACATGGAATCCACCAGAACCGAAGAGTTCAAATTGAGTATTAGTTACTTAAGTATCGACATGCAATGCACCGAATTTGAAAGTGTTAAAGTCATAGGAAGTAGAGAAAATAGAGAAACAGGTGAAGTAGGTGTGTTAAATGCTTTACCAGTAGTGTTTATCTAAGAATGAAAATAGAGATTAAGTCTAGGGTTAGAGAGTTTGACACAGAAAGAATGAGACTATGTACACTGACGATTCGCACTAACTCTCCTCAATGGAGAAGATACGATAAGATTTGAAAAACAGTCTGTTGTAATAGCAATAATATAAAGAGAATGGTGTAATAGTTCAACAATTGGAGAAAGATATTGGAGGGAATATTTGTAAGAGTGGGAGAGATGAAAAAGAACAATATAAAACATAGAACAAACTATCTCCGTAAAAAAAGTCCCGAAAATTTAAAATTAAATCTCCTAATTTAAATATCCCATGAATTAAAATCGCACATTACTTCTATTATTAATATTACTACCACTACTATATAGTATTTCTGTTATCCAACTAATGAAACATTTCAAGTTTTTTTTTTTAATTCACTTCTGTTTATTGCATTTCATGGTTAGCCACACTGAGTGGATGGATTTCTCTCCTACTGATACAGGTGACGAGAAGAACAAATTATTCAACATTCTCAATAATCTGGAGTAATTGATTTAAAACCCCACACAAATCTCGGATAGAAAGGACAATTCATGAAAAAGCTCAACTTGAATTTTATTACTCCTCCCTCTGAATGCAAATACGCCATTTTGTTTCCTATTGGTAACTAACAATAACCTCATCTCTCTTAATTATGATACTTTCTCTCAAACAGCACCACTCTTCCCTGAAAGTGTTCTAGTGTAGTTCAATCTGGCTAATTAGAGGTATTGAATGGTTTTTACATTAATTCTTCTTAGAATGACTTATGCTTAACATCCAACGCGCTCCCGAATCTGTTAAAAAGGTTGGACCCGAAATCGCTTATTGGATGAGCAAGTTCATTCCTTCTTCGATCACATCTTTCTCTCCCCAATATCTACATATGTTTTAATACCACTCAGGATAGAGAAGATACTTAAGGAGAATGGTATTATTCATTTTCTCCTATTACTCTTGCTTGCTTTCATAAATATCCTGCAGAAATATTACCGATAAGCTAAGACTGCATTCCCAAAAAGAATATGTTTTGGCCTCCCTGGTTAGAAAAATTCCTAGTCTTCTCCAAAAATATCTCCAACAACTTCGATATATTCATTTTTTTCCATTCTTATTCACTCTGATGGACCTAACGCTGATACTTTATCTGTTTAATCATACCATGGATGATTCTGGCCTCATTCTCTGAGACAAACTCCTCCCCTTAGGTGCCCATGCCTTTACCTATTATTTAATGTGATCGAATGCATGGGATCTTAACATCTACGAACGTCAAGAGTAGCTTCCTGGATGGCGTTTCTCCCTGTGATTTTAAGGAGTGACTTCTGAGCTGACGTCATTCCTTATTTAATTCCGCTCTCTATAGTTTAATATTAACATTTTTCCTAAGAGGAGCTACTATAGCGATCATTTCTCTAGGAGACTGATCATCGTTGAACTGGGAATGCCTTTCTTCACACGAATTTTATATGGGGATCAGTAACACCACATTCTTTGTGGTACTTCCTTTCGAGTAACCTTTGTTCTGTGGAGCTTTTACACAACATCTGTTTTATCTTGCTAAATTTAATTTTTCACTCTTTCAGGCCTGTGTCTACTCTCAATTTGCGTTGATCGAACTTGTAACGAAAATTATAAGAATAAACGATATATATATATATATATATATATATATATATATATATATATATATATATATATATATATATATATATATATATATATATATATATATATATATATATATATATATATATATATCACTTATTATATAATATAATTTCCTGTCCTGGATAGGTAGTTCTTTATTTTTCAATCCACCCCTTAACGGCAGTAACAGCAGAAACGCAAAAAACGCAGAAACTGTTAGTAAAACATTGCTTACGAATTTACCGTTACATGTCTCCAAATTTTTGGTGAGAATACTTATAATCTCCTAAGGAGAGAGTATTGCGAGGTCTCATTGGGAGTGGCTGGTTCTCTTGCTCTGAACTCGTGATGGCCTGAAGGACAGTATTTTGTCGACCTTCAAGGGCTACTTGTGCCCTTCGTTTGTAAGATCCGCTCTAAAGATAAATAAATAAATAATTTGTGGTATAATTATTTGTTATGCCAAGATAATGAGTAACATAACAAGCCATCCGGGTAACTACAAGCTATAAAGGATAGAACGGGCAAAAGATACCAAGGGAAAGGTTATTGAAAAGCTAAGCCAATTGTAAACTTTAAAAGGGAGCTGAGTAGAGTGGGAAGACAGGAAGAGTGGCTAGTGCAGAATTGCTGAAAAGTGGTAACTTTAGAAAATGACAAGAGGTTCAGCAAGAAGTTAAAGGAAGAATCACGACAAAATATGACGGTTTGTATTTTGGCTTGGGAAGAGAGCTGCAATGTCTTCAGAGAGTCGAGAAGAGAATCAAATGAAGGTAGTTATTTATGATTATGATTGAGTTTGGTTGAGGAAGAGAGCTGCGAAGTCTTCAGAGAATCGTAAAGAGGATAACAAGATGGTTGTTGATGATTGCTTGTGTTTTGGCTCTGAAAAAGACAAAGGAATTTGAAATCGAGGAACACGAGAAGGAGGTGGTGATTTGTAGAAGATAGTTGTAGATCAGTGGAGAGTGTGGTATAGCTACTTGTGAGTTATATGTGAATAATTAGCTTCACCAGTATTGAGGTTAATATAAATTAGTTTAATAATTGTGTAATTTTTTTTTAAAGATTGAATTATCAAGTTGCACTCAAACTGTAGGGTTTGTTCTCCTTCCTTAGAAACTACATAGATAAAAAATAAATAAAAAATCTCTTAAATCATAATTTTATCTTTATCTTTATTCCATTTTTTTTATTTTTTATTTTTTTTTTTTATTTTTTTTTTTTTTTTTTATAACCGTAACTTGGAGAGGATTTTGATTTCTCAAAGAAAACGAAAGACTCGGAATAATTAAAAGGATTATGAGTAATTTTTCAAAAGCTTCTCCATGACAGCAAGATTTATATTTATTTTCTTATGAAAACAAAAAGAGTTTGGAAATAGTCTTTTCAATCATTTTTGTAAGCTTAACTTTCCTTTTATTCTTTGCATTTTATTTCCTCATTTTTTTTTAATTTATTTATTTATTTTTTTTTTGAAAGTCTTAATTGTTCTTCAGCTCTTATTTTTTATTTTTTTTTATTTCACCCCTGGTGCGCAGAGCCCTACTAAAATTTCCACCAGTTAGGGAGAAATCGGAAACCTGATCAAATTAAAAGCCGACATGCCCTGATGCACGGCAACATAATTTAAAACTGATGTGGAAAACCTTTATGAGGTTTTGGTATATAAATGAAGCAGTCTCTAAATAGGTAAATTCACGTGTTTGGTGGACTACTTTTCTTTAGAGTTTTTTTTTTTTTTTTTTATTCAGCGTATTTCACTTTTTTTTTTTTTTTTTAATTTTTATTTTTTTTTTAAATATTCATCTTTAATATCTCAGTACAATATTTCATTTTATTTCCTAATTAAATTGGGCCATGAACATCTACTTATTAAAACTAACCCAAGTTTACCAGTATAAAAAAAAATTAAAAAAATATAAAATTCCCTTTCACAATACGAAACCAAATAAGCAATGCCAATATTAAAATCTCTTTCATTACAAGGTATTTTAGACTTGCGCATATAACTGTACAAGTTAAGTCGATGATTTTATTATAGATATAAGACTCTGAGCATAAGAAAAACCATGTCTAATATTCGTTGGTCCACAAAGGCGAGAACTTTTTAAGCCCAAAAAGATTAAAAAGACTTTAAAGTTTGACATGAAAACTTTGGACTTTATCTCATTTTTAATTCAGAAGTTAACATGCATATATACATACACACATTTATGTATACAGTATATATATATATATATATATATATATATATATATATATATATATATATATATATATATATATATATATATATATATATATATATATATATATATATATATATATATATATATATATATATATTTATATACTGGTAATTGTAATAAATATAACTTTAAAAAACATAAATATTATATTTATTATCTGAATTGAATTTTCTACCCCCCCTCTGTCCGCGAGTTTGGTAAAATATATATATATATATATATATATATATATATATATATATATATATATATATATATATATATATATATATATATATATATATATATATATATATATATATATATATATATATATATATATATATATATATATATATATATATATATATATATATATATATATATATATATATATATATATATATATATATATATATATATATATATATATATATATAAGATATATATATATATATATATATATATATATATATATATATATAGAGTTAAGTGCACAATCTTCGGGTCAAAATAACCTTAGTAATGGGTTTTTAAAAGCTTATTATACATTATTAAAAATGTAAATCTCCTCTTGTTTAAGGATCATGAAAATTTCAAGAAGAGGAAGATTATATTCACTAAGCCCTTCCTACGCCTATATATATATATATATATATATATATATATATATATATATATATATATATATATATATATATATATATATATATATATATATATATATATATATATATATATACTTCCTCAGGTGGGCAAAGTCCAGAGGCCACCACCGGCGCTTAAAGCTGTGCATGTCAAAGGAAGTTAGGAAAACAGATAAAGGAAGTGTGTTCCAGACTTTACCAGTACACAGAGAATCAAAATTTCGTCAAATTTGAAGAAATTTGAGGAGTGAGAGTCAGTTTTGTGACGAACGTTTTCTATCAAATTTTCTTCAATAGACGAAATTTTCTACTGCAAATTTTGAAATATTTAAAAAATATTTTTTTTTTTTAGTTCAGGGAACTGAAAAAAAAAAAATTCTCGTTTGCCGAAGAACCAAACAATCGTCGAATTATGAAAATAAAATCATCAATTATTTTAAACTTCTTAAAAATGTCAAAATTTGGAGTAGAAAATTTCGTCCCTTGAAGAAAATTGGGAAGAAAATGTTCGTTACAAAAATTACTCTCACTGCTGACATTTCTTCGTTGGAAGAAATTTTGATTCTGTGTAGAGAATACATGTAAAATTGAGCATATCGTTTATGTCTGGGGTCAGAGAGTTGGACAGAGAAAGAATAAGACTGTGTAGAAAGACATGTCGCACGAGCACTTCTCAATGGAGTGGGTATGTGACACAAGAGTTCAGAAGGGCAGTGTCCGTTGCAATAGCGATAGTATAGAGAAAGTGACGCAACAACAAGATTATGGGCAGAAAGAGATTGGAGAGAGTTAGTAGGAGCAAAAGAGTTTATAAGACAAAAAATCATGGATTCCACCTTTTAGAAAAGGCAAGTTTCGAACCATCCCAGATTTGTGATGCGTACTAAAAATAGGGGCGAACAACACCTATATAAAGAGCAAGCAACTGGGGTGGTGTAAAGAAATCACGAAGGCGATTCAGAACACCCAACCTCTTATAAGTTTGTTTAGAAAGAGAAGTAATGTGATCTTTCCAAGAAAGATCACGAGAAATAGAAGCAAAAAGAATATGAAGAAGAGATTGAAGGTTTGAGTTGTGTTTTCGAAGAAGATATCATAGTTGTGTGGAACAATGTGTCGAGTAAAAACATGTAGGAATTGAGTTTTTTATGCATTGAAAACGACCAAGTTTTCACTGCCCCAATTTGAAGTACGAGAAAGATCAGAGGTCAGTTGCTCAAAGGCCACCCTTCTTGTGTCATTTAACTGCTGCTAGTATGTCTGTCAAAGTGAAAGAAGTAATGAAGGGTGAAGTTATCACCATAGGAGTGGATAGGTGATGAAGTAATAGAGAGAAAGTCATTAATGCAAAATATAAAAAGAGTTGAGGATAGGACAGATCCCTAAAGAACACCACTATTTAAAGATTTAAGGTAAAAAAGGTGGCCGTCTACAACTGCTGCTATAGAACAAACACCAGAAATCAAATCAAAGAGAAGACAGAAAGAAGGATAAATTCCGAAAAAGGAAAGTTTGGAATTCAAAGCTTTGTGCCAGACTTTAAGGCCTTTAATATGTCTATCGCTACTACGAAAATTCCACCGAAACACCGAAGAGCGGAGGACCAAGATTCAGAGAGAAGGGAAAGAAGATCACCAGTAGAGTGTTCTTTACGAAAACCATACTATCGATCAGTAGAAGATTAGAAGAATTGAGATGTTTCCAAATCTTTTTGATAATATAGATTCTAAAATTTTAGAAAGAACGGAGGTTAAGGAAATAGGACGAATAATTAGAGGATAGATATATATATATATATATATATATATATATATATATATATATATATATATATATATATATATATATATATATATATATATATATATATATATATATATATATATATATATAATTAAAAATTCATTAAATTGTAAAAAAACAAAATTCAATTTAAAAAAATAATTTTATTTCACTTTATGTAAAAAATGAAATGGAAAAATAAAAATATATATATATATATATATATATATATATATATATATATATATATATATATATATATATATATATATATATATATATATATATATATATATATATATATATATATATATATATATATATATATATATATACTCTTCACCTTCTCCCAGGAAAAGTTTTTCACCTTGTCAGTGGGATCAGCTCCTTTCTCCATCTGCTCTTAAAAATCCCTCTGTCGGAGTTCTTTAAAAGATCCTTTTTTTGGCTCGATATTTTCAATGCCAATCCTTGAGTTTTATAAACTCTCAGGTTGGGTTTTCACCCTTTCAGTTGGACTAGCATCGTTTTCCAACTAACTTCTAAACCCTCTCTCCCACAGCTCTTCAGAATATTATACTTCTCGGAGCTATGGTACCCCATGCTGGTTCTGAAGCTGTTGCAAGCCGTTAGCAGAGTAATTCACAGGGCTGGGTGGCTAGTCCTGTCGTTCTCTCTCTCTCTCTCTCTCTCTCTCTCTCTCTCTCTCTCTCTCTCTCTCTCTCTATATATATATATATATATATATATATATATATATATATATATATATATATATATATATATATATATATATATATATATATATATATATATATATATATATATATTATATATATATATATATATATATATATATATATATATATATATATATATATATATATATATATATATATATATATATATATATATATATATATATATATATATATATATATATATATATATATGCCAGAGTTTACTTTAGCAGTCATACATATCTCAAAAACTACTAAACGTACATTAAAAAGGATTATATTTTTGAAATCCTTGGCGAATTTTGAGAAAGAAAAATTGGGAAATAAAAAAAAAAAAATTTTATAATAATTTTAATAAGTACGAAAATTATAGTTTTTTTTAAAATAAATTTTACAGAATCGTACGTCTGCCACTGTATC